>CM038220.1:58026295-58135316 GCA_021442155.1 Cymbidium sinense | reverse complement strand
TGGCATCTTATAGGTTCTTCTTAAATCATGCTAACTCTTATGGGAAATATGCTTAGAAACTTCAAATGATCAAAATTAGAAAGTTCAAGAAGAGATCATCATTTGATGAACTTAAAGAAATCAACTTGGGAACGAAGACAATCCATGCCCGACATACATCAGTTCTCTATTGAATGAAAAAGAAACCAATGATTTAGTGAATCTATTGACTGAGTATAAGGATTGGTTTGCATGGTGTTACAAAGAAATGTTCGGTCTATTTCCTGACATAGCAATCCATAAACTAGCTATAGAACTAATGCTAACCTATCAAGTAGGCTCCTGACGCATGATTAGACATTGAACGGTAGGTCACTCTTGAAATCAAGAAATTGATCGATCTTTGGATTTATTAGGAAGAAAAATATCCTACTGGTTGGCGGTGTCATCTAGTTAAGAAAAGAATGGCCAAATTCACATATGCGTCAATTTTAGGGATCTAAATAAGGCATGTCATAAGGATGAATTTCCACTTCCTATACCAGAATTAATGGTGGACATCGCCTCATCTCATGCAGTATTCTCCTTTATGGATGGGTCATCTTGCTACAACCAAATTAAAATGGGCCTAGAGGATGAAAGAAACACTGCCTTTCAAACCCTGATTAGAATATATTGTTATAAGGTCATGCCCTTCGCCTCAAAAATGCTAGTGCTACATACCAGGACTCGAATCTTTGATGAACTCATTCATCATCAAGTTGAATGCTACATCGATGATCTCATTATTAAAAGCAAAGAAAAGACCATCTCTTTGACTTGAGAGTAGTTTTGAATGGTTAAGATAATACAACCTCAAAATGAACCCCCTGAAGTGTGCATTTAGAGTAGCTTCAAAAAATTCCTTGGGTTTGTTGTCCGACAGGGAATAGAAATTGATCTAAAAGATCAAAGAGATATTAGAAATGCTACCCCCTTAAAGCCTATACAACTAAGATCATTCCAAGGGCGGTTGACGTATTTAAGATGCTTCATATCCAGCCTATCAGGAAGATGGGATGCCATGTTCAAATGGGATGACAAGTGCCAGCATGCTTTCGAAGACATCAAGCAATATCTAATGATGCCAATTCCATAGCTATCAAGGCAAGCGCTTTATATCGCGCATTAGATGACTCCTTGGGCTTTGTTGGCTCAAACCAATGAAGAAGGGAAGGAGAATACTCTCTATTATCTCAGTCATCATCTAATCCCTGCTGAGGCAAACTATCACCTATTAAATAGCACTGCCTAGCTTTAATCTTTGCATCCCAAAAGTTACAATATTACATGCTTTCTCATAAGGTGAACTTGATCTCTAGAGTCAATCCACTATAATGTCTCATGACATGGCTGACCTTATCTGGATGGTTGGTGCATTGGTCCATGACTTTGTCTTAGTTTGATATAACATTCGTACCCCTCCATGCCATAAAAGGACAAGCACTTATGGATTTCTTAGCAGTGCATCCACTCCCTATTGATTCTCTGCTTAATGATGATCTCCCTGATGAACAAATCATGAACTTAGGGGTACTGCTTTGGGAGATGTACTTTGATGGTGTAGCTTCCTCTCAAGAGGAGAAGAACCATAATTTACTATCCCAGAGAAGGGGTAGGAATAGTTCTCTTAACTCCAGACCATGATATGATGAGATTCTCATATCATATGTCCAATCCATGCACCAACAATGAAGCTGAATATGAGGCTTTGATTATCGGTTTAGAGTTAGTCATTACACTATGCGTCTAGAGTATCAACATCTTTGGGGATTCTCAATTAGTCATCAACCAAATCTGGGTCTTACGGTTCTAAAGCCTAAGCTCCATCATTATCACAAGTATACCATAGAATTGTTGGCCCAAATCCAGATGTTATCATCTACAAGATTCCTCGAGGAGAAATGTAGTAGATGCATTAGCCAAGCAAAGAGTTGGCATGTCCAGGACATGAGTCCATTCCAATAAGGGTCCAAAACAAGTCTTATCCTTTATTGATCTTTGAACGATCGAGATTCTCTCTTGAAGGGGAGGTTGCCATTGCCAAAAAGGATGAGGAGTCAGACTAGGAAACCATTCATGGATTATCTACATAATAGCAAACTACCTCAAGAGAAATCACTAGCATACCCCGTAGAGCCCTTTCTATGCTCTCATGGATGGCACCTTGTATGATGGTCCTTTGATCATATATGGTTACGTTGTCTAGACAAACATGAAGCCCATAGGATCATGACCGAAGTACACTCAGGTTTATGTGGAGCACACCAATCCGGTCCGAAGATGAAAACTAAGATCAAGAGACTAGGATACTACTAGCCTTCGATGATCACAGACTACATGGACATAGCTACTAGATGCCACTAATGTTAGGTACACGATGTGGTCCTACATCAACCACCCAACATTCTACATCCTACATTGGCCTCATGGCCATTTGAGTGTTGGGGTACTGACATTATGGGTCTGATCGATCCTCCTTCTTCCAAAGGTCATCGATTCATTCTAGCTGCTACTGACTACTTTCCAAGTGGGCAGAGGCAATCCCACTCAGAGAGGTCATAGCTCAGCATGTGCTCCAGATTTTTAGGAACCATATCATATATAGGTTCGGGGCACCTTGATGAATTATATCTGATAATGGTACTACATTCAAGAGCACTAAAATCAACTTTACTCAAAGACATAGCATAGATTGAGAGACCATCTACTATCCAAGGGCAAATGGCTTAGTAGAAGCCTTCAACAAAACTCTCATCCAAATATTAAAGAAGACACTAGATGACAACAAACAATGATGGCATGAATAGTTGGTTGAAGCCTTGTGGGCGTACCATACCACGTACAGAACTCCAACTCAATCTACCCCTTTCTCCTTAGTGTATGGGTTCGAAGTTGTTCTACCATTAGAAGTCTAACTCCCATCACTAAGGATAGCCATGAGTAAACTCACAATGGAGCGCCAAGTTACTTGGAAGAGCTCAAGGTTTGGAGGAGAGAGAGCTGGCATGAGAACCTCAAGTTATACAAAGCCAAGATGATTCAAACTCATATTGGTCGTCCTAGAGCTTTTCAAGTAGGAGAGCTTATTTTAGTTCTAAGGAGACCAATTATTGTCAAAGATAGAAGACAAGTTTGAACCCACTTGGGAAGGCCCTTATGCCATAGAAGGCCTACCAAGGAAGATCTTATCAACTCATAAATTGTAAAGGAGACCACTCGATGCTTCCAATCAATGGGCTATACTTAAAGAAATACTATCCATAAATCTTGTTTGAAAATAATTATCAATACAACTTTTTTTCATATCAAATTTCATTTCTTCTGTTAGAAATATCTTTTGCTTGTGAATCTACCATGATGTATTTAGGATAGGTGTATGAGAACCCAAGAGGCATCCTACCCCTCCACAACACAAACACAAACTACAAAATGATCCTCCCATGCTATTAAGATAGGTGTAAGAGAACCCAAGAGGCATCCTATTTTGATTAGTACAACTAAGTTAGGTGTAAGAGAACCCGAGCGACATCCTTTCTTGGTGGACTCACAATTGCCACTGCGACAACATTTCATCAATTCTTTGACATGTTTAGGATAGGTATATGACCCAAGAGCATCCTATTCCCCTTTCACTAAATAAATAATATGTATCTTTTGTCTCAAGCTACTTTGATGTGGGAGCAAGCCCCTTGTGGCACTCACTCATTAGTTGCTCTAGGTCGGGTCTATATACCTCAGTATGTCACCCAGTGGTCACTTGTTGGAGGATGTGAGTCCCATGCTTTCTTCTAACTTGACCATTGCAAACCAACAGCAGCCTTGTTAGTATGGTAGATTTCATTTCCAGCCTAGTGAACTACCTCATGTTGACTTTGCTTAAGGAGATGTGAGTCCTCGTGCTTTCTTCTTGAACTAGCCATCATGTACTAACTAGGTTGAGTATATTTGAGGTTTAGGTCTCCCAGAGGCTCCTTTCCTCTTGACTACATTTGAGTCGATGTAAGTTCGTTAGGGCATTCACTCAGTAGTCTCCCTAGGTCAGATGACACCTGTTGAGCCGAAGATAGACTATCCCAACAATCAGTTCTGCTTTAGGAGGATGTGAGTCCCCGAGCTTTCTTCCTAGGCTAATTATCAAATTGATGAGCACCTTAGGTTGGTTGATGTTCACTATGCTAACAGTGACTCACCTGGTGGATACACCACTCTTGGCAGATGTGAGTCCCCGTGCTTTCTCCTTGAGTTGGCCACTAAATACCTATTTGATATATGACTAGCCATGTCATCTTCTCCAGGGTGTTGGATTAAGCCTTTAGTGGCCCCATCCCTGGGAATTCTATTTGGATCATGTCCTTTGACCATTTAGACATTTTACTTCTTTTGGATTGACGGTCCCTCTTTCCTAGTAGCCACCCTATGGTTGGAGAATTTGTTGGATGCACATTCTCCCTTGGTTGATAAATCAGATAGGTCTAGGCTGATATAAGCTCCTTCTCAGTTTGATCCCTCACAAACCAACAGGGTCTACATTAAAATAAACTAAATAAAAAAAAAAATTAATTTGCTTGTGGATTAAGAATTCAAGCCCTAATGGCCCCTTTCCCAAGCAGGCATCGTATCTTTAGGGTAGTGTCAGTAAAACTCCATATAGAATTGTCGACTACTTTGAGTTGAGATAAGTCCCCTTGACTCTCTCGGTAGTTGCCCTTAGGTTTGTTTACTTATGCCACCTGAGTTACCCGGTCATCTTTGCTTTGAAAGATATAAGTCTATTATGCATTCTTTCCCGGCGATCATTTAGCGATGGTAGCCTAGTCGGGCCAATTTGTTGCACTGGCGACCATCACCCCAGTGGTTCCTTATTTTGGAGGATGAGTCCCAGCTTTCTTCCTAACTTGACCATTACAAAGAAAGGCACCCTTAGGTTGGTTAGTTCTACTAATGGGTGTAGACTATCCTTTTTTTGTAAACCTAATAGGTCTAGGATGATATTAGCTCCTTCTTAGTAGATCCATAATCGTGGTTCATCTAAAAATAAATTAATTTTAACTATTCTTGAGTCGATATGAGTCCACAGCAACATTCACTCAAATAGTCACCCTAGGTCAGGATTGATGCATTTGCCATCAATAGATCACCCCAAGTGTTGATCCCTACTTTGGAAGATGTAAGTCCTTGCTTTCTTCATGATAGTCATCATACACTGAAAGGCAACCCATAGGCTGGATAGTCCTACTTTGTGGCTGGTAGACTACCCCTTTAGATTTGTAAATCTGAGACAGGTCGAGGCGGACATAGCCCCTTCTCTGTGAGTCCATCACCGCCAAGGTCCAACATAACACACCAAATTAAATTAAATCAAATCAATATAAATCAAATTAATCATCAGGACTACTCTTGAGTTAAGGTAAGACCCCCAGCGGTGCTCACTTAGTAGTCGCCCTAGGTCAGGATTGATCTATTGTGCCATCGACAGATTACCCCAATGACTTATCCCTACTTTGGAAGATGTTCTTCCTAGTACAGTCGTTGCACACCAAAATGCAACCCTTAGGCCAGATAATCCTACCTTGTGGCTGGTAGACTACCCCTTTGGACTTGTAAATCTAAGACAGGTCAAGGCCGACATAGCTCCTTCTCAGTGGGTCCATCACATGCTAATAGGGTCCACAACATAACACACCAAATTAAATTAAATCAATTCAAATCAATATAAATCAAATTAATCATCAGGACTACTCTTGAGTTGAGGTAAGACCCCCAACAACACTCACTTTGTAGCAGGTAATCGATTTGTTACACCATAACATATCACCCTAAAGATATAAGTGCTATGCCATCTTCTAGTACAGTCATTGCACCGAATAAAAACCCCTTAGGTCAGATAGTCCTACCTTATGGCGGTTAGACTACCCTTTGGACTTATAAATCTACCTTTCGGGTCTAGGTATAGATCACTTTCATTGTTTGTTGCAATCTTCTGGATGTTGTTGATCATTCGGTCAATGGATATGTGTAGTGTGTCTTGTCAGTTACACCACACCTATTGGGGTCCTTTTGTTGACCTCACTTTTGGAGTGAGCTCTTAACCTCCTCTTCTTAAACTTAGGACTCTTCTAGACACTAAGAACTCCTTAGTCAAAAGATAGTTCTAGTGATTAGGTGAACACTTAACCTAAGCCTAGAGACTTAGAAGTGTTAATCATAAGATTAGGCTATACCTTAGGGCTTAAGGAAATTACCTATCCCATCGCCTAAACCCAATCTAGATACACTTTCTCAAATCAGCCCAGATTCAATTCTCAAACCAAATCTCAAATTAAAATTCAAATTCCAAATCTAATTTCAAAATTTGACTTCAACCCAAAATCAAATTCAAAATCCTAAGACCCTTCCATATGAACCACATTCATAAGCTTAGCCTTAGATCAAAACTCAATTGATCTCTTTATAAATCAATTTATTTTATATTTATTTGAAAATATAAAATCAAATCATCAATTTTAAGATTCTTTGGACTTAGCCAAATATCAAGAAAAAAATTTCTGAATTTTTAATTCAATTATCTAAAATATAAATTAAAAAATCTCAAAAAATCAAGTAAAACCAAGCAATCCCTTTTTTGAATTTTGAACTTGAATAAAAAAGACCTTTCATAATATGAATTTATAAAAAATATAGTTCAACTAAAAATTGGAAAAAAACCAAAAGTCAACAAACTTCCAATATTGCTCATAAAACTTAAAAACCTTGATGTGAAATGAAAATTGTAATCAATTAAAACCAAACCAAATGATCAAGTAAATCTTAGACCAAAAAAAAAATTAAAACCAATCATATTTAATTAACATTTGAATACCAATTAAATTAAATATGATTGATCAAATTAAGTAAAGCCAATTGACAATATAAAATAATCAAATCAAATTCTGAAAAAATTTGAAACCAAAGGATTGAATCTAAAAAATTGAAAAAATCATTAAATAAATTAAACAAATTTAACCCAATTTTAATTTTGGTAATTAAAAATTTGCAATAAATTTTCAAATTAAATCCCTAAAAAATTTCATCTTGAAAAATTATTAACATGAACAAAACTACCATTTTTGTCAAATTCAACTTGACCCATAAACCCAAACTGACAATTAAGCCAAATCCTTGACCATTGACCCAATTTATAATTCATCCATAAATTAACACTTGAATCAAACCATCCCATCATTTCTTCAATTCCCCACAATATTAAACCAAATCCCAAAATCCACATGATTGATCCCAAATTTGATTGAATCAAGAAACCAAGGAATTACTTTGACCATAATCATTGAAAAATAAAATCCAAAATCATCCCCAAAGATAAACCATTTTGCCAAAATCAAAAGAAGAACATTAAAAGAAGGATCTTTTATCCATTGATTAAAAAAAGAAAAGGAAAATCATCTTCATTAAAAAAGCAATATAAAGATTTTGAAAAAGCAAATTAAGATGGATTCAATGGAATTATTAAACCATTCCTAAAGCTTTGTAAACTTAAATCAAATTTTCCCAGATTTCTTGATTTTTTTTAAAATAATTTTATTTTTTTAATTTAATAATATCTCATTTTTAAAAAATTATCACGAAAAAAAATGAGATTTTTTAACCTATCCATTTAAAAATTTTTTCATTTAAACCCTATTTTCTTTTAATCATTTTAATTTCTATCACGTGAATTTTGCATTTGCATGATACGATCATATGGCGGAGGTTTGGAGGATCATGCATCTCGATATCTTCCTCTAACCACCGATCTATTTGGGATTCAGAAGATGGTCGCCTGAGATGTTTAGATCTCTATCCACCTTTTGGCCGATGGGCATATTTTATTTAAAAAAAATTTAATTAAAAAACTAAAATCATACAAAATAAATATAAAAAACATTAAACAGGTTCTGGATTTGTCTTCAAGAAAAAATCCAACGTCAAAATTCAAATTTTAAGTATTTTGAGTTAATTTAAATTTTTGAATAAAATTTCATTAATTAAACCAAAAATTAGATTGAATAAAAAGATTGAAATTAGTAAAAAGTAAATTAGAATGAAATTATGAAAATTATTTAAAAATTTAAATAAATATAGATTTAAATTAATTTAAAGTTAAAATCTAAATATCTATCTCTAAAATAATTCATTTAAACTAATTAAAGTTTAAAATTAAATAATTAAAATAAAATAAAAAAAATAAAATAAAATCAAGAAAAGTAATCTAAAAATAAAAATCTCAAATCAAGAAAATTAAAAAATAAAATTTAAATTAAACCAAAAAAAAAATTAAATTAAATCTTAAATCAATTAAAATTACATTAAAATCAATAAACTAGATAATAAAATTAAATAAGTTTAATCAATTAATAAAATAAATCAAAACAAATAATGAAAAAACTTAAAAATGAATTAATTAATTAATAAACTAAAATAATATGATCTTTAAATTAATAAATTATTAATAATTAATCATAAATTAAATCAATAAAAATAATTTAAATATTAAATAAAAATAAAATAAATTAATCAAATAAAACAATCAAACCAATCAAAAAAATCAAAAATTAATCAATGATTAAAAAATCAATAAAACTCAATTAAATAATTAAATCAAATAAAATTAAAATAAATGAAATTAAAATTGAAATTAAATAATAAATGAATTAATCACAACAATAATAAACAAATGATAAATCATTAAAACAAAATCAATATTAACAAACCAATCAAATAATTCATTAATTAATAATTAAATGAAATAAATTAAAAATAATTTAAATGATTAAAATCCATAATTAATTAATCTTAAATTTAAAAATCAAATTAATTAAATCTAATTACAATAAATCAATCAAAATAAAATCAATAAAATTAAATTTAATAAATAACAATTAAACTTACAATAATCATAACTTAATAAAACAAATAATAATTAAATTAAAAAATAATTAATCAATGATTTAAAATTAATTCACATAACTAATAAATTAATTATCATTAATGAATTAATCATCATTAATTAATGAAATTAATTAAATAAATTTATTAAATTAAATTAAATTACTCAAAGACTAATTAAAATTTAACAATTAATCACACTAATAACTAATTAACTAATCAAATTTAATAAACTAAGCAATCAACATTAAATTAAATTAATCAAAACCCAAATTAAAAAAATCATCAATTACATTTAAAATTAAATAATCATTAATTTAATAAAATCAAACACTTAATTAAAACTAATTAATTAACTAATAATTAATAAACACTAATTAATAAACTTAATAAATTATAATCTTAATATAAAATTTACTTTATAAATCATTAAAATTAATTAAATCAAATCATTAATCTAATTAATTTGATCACATCTTAAAGTAAACTAATTAAAATCAAATTAATCATATTAAAATTAATCAAAATTGTAATTAAATACTAATAAATTCAATTTAAACTTAAATAACATTAATTACATCAACTAAACAAATATGAAATCAAATTAAAAAATTAACAAATCTTTACTTAATTGAATCTTAAACAATAATTATGTTAATCATCAACTTAAACATAAATTTGAACATAATCAAAAAAAATTAAACATCAAATCTTAAATAAGTCATTAATTACATCATCAACTAAACAAATATGAAACTAAATTAAAAATTAAACAAACCCATATTTAATTTAATAATTAAGCTAAACACTTCTTAATTAAACTAATAAACACATTGAACTTCAAACCCATAGACTAATAAAAGCTAATCAAATAAATCAAATAAAATTAAATTAAATTAAGAAAGACTCTCATCAATTTAATATATCAAATCAAATCTCATTCAACCAACTTAAATAAAATAAACTAATTAATTATCCAATGTATGAAATCAAAATGCAAAAAACTTTGATAAACATGACAAATGGATGAGATTAAAATAAAATCCTAATTAGGAATCAAACTCAATTAAAATCAAAATAAAAATCTCAATTAATCTAATATGATCAAACTACAAATGAATGACCATAATCAAATCAAATAAAATAAGTTAAGTCACATAACTATAATCAAAGAAAATTAGATATTAATTTAAAATATTGAATTATCAAGATTTAATTAAACCAAAACATTTAATCTAAAATAAATCATGAATTTAAACAAACTTAAACTTCATTAGAGATCAAGGATATTGAATTATCAAGATTTAATTAAATTAAAACATCTAATCTAAAATTAATTAATCAAAAACACATGAATTTAAATAAACTTAAACTTCATTAGATATTAAGGATATTGAATTATCAAGATGTAATTAAATCAACACATTTAATCCAAAATTAATCAATTAAATACACGAAGCTTAAAAAAACTCAAATTCTAAATTCTAAATCAAATCAAATAAATCAAATCAAATGAATTATACAAATTCAAATGGATGATTAAGATACATCTAAGAGACTCTTTGAGTTATAAAAATGATGAGTTACGTCAAATGAAATTCATTCTACTCTTCATTCTTGAAAACTTAAACATCACTCTAACCAAATAAAAGTGAAATAAAATAAAAAATAAATTATTAAATCATTTAAATTGAAATCATAAAATTTAAACTCAAATTGAAACTTAAACTAAAGAAGTCTAGTAAAGTCTTGCCACACAGTTAAGCACACATTAAAATACTAAGTCACCACTTCTAGTGCTAAGTTAGGGTGTATGTATGATGTTGTATTTTATTTTGTGATGTAATATTTTAGACTAGATGTTAGGGCGTATGATTTATAGACTGGATGTTAGGCCGTTATTAGCCTAATCATATTTTCTACAAAGGGTTATGCTTAAGGGGCTGTTGTAATAAAAAATATAAATGCTTTTGATGCGGTTGCTTAGCCCCTAAAATATGTTAGGATGGGCTTGGTTACCCATGTGTGGGTGCTAAGTCCAAATTATTCATATAACCTTGGTTTGTATGGTGTATTTAGCTAACATTTATTTTGCAAGTGTAGCTAGATTTATTTTTCTATTTTAATGTAATTTTGCATTAGGAATTAGGATTAGTGTTATGATTAGGATGAGCTGGCTAGAAGGCTTAGTCCAGGGGTGCCTGTGATGCCTTTGGAGCAAATCAAATCAAAAGAAAGAGAAGGAAGAAATGAAGAAAGAAGACCCCATGTATTATTTTTTTTGTAATCTGGGTTGTATAAGGGTAAAGCTTCGGCTTTTTTTTTTTTTTTGGGGTCTGAGAAACCGATACGACCTTTTATTCTTTTATGTAGTCTATAAAATTATTTGATGTTGTGTTTAGATTGCATTAGAATGACATGCTTTTCATAGTTTCTTTATGACTGATGCTTGAATGTGTGGCCTGGATGCGGTAGGATCTTAGGATGAAATTAATTTTTTACCCCAATTAACAACTCATAATTAAAAATTTAAAATAACTCATAGCCTCACCATAAACAAATTAAATCAAGATGATAAAATTTTTAGCAACCCACCCTTTGGATGAATGAATGTGTAATATCATGCATGTCATATTCTTCCACTCTTGTTAAGAGGGGCTTCCATCTTTGCCGGGAATGAAGGCTTAACCGTGAGAGCCTTTGATGGATGAACACCCCTTTCTCTCTTGATTTGGCCCATAATCAAGTTCTCATGCATTTAGGCATACAAAATTCCATAGCCTGTGTCAAAACAAAAAGTCCAAAAGAATTGAATAAATTTGATAAAATTTATGTTAGATTAAGTCATGGATTCATACAACTCATGCTCTAGTCTCTTAGGGAGTGAGTTTAAGGACTTAGTTTCCTCTCTAAATAAATTACAGTCTTTCCATCTTGCAAAGCATAAGACTTGCCTACATGAATTTAAAGCGTAGGAAGAGTTTGTTGTGCCACTCAGTGTAATAAAGTAATCGTGGTTTATTCTCTCTTATGGAGATACACCATATACCCATTTTCACCTTAGATTTAGGTCATGCTTTCATCCTTGCAAAAGCTTCCTAGATTTAGGATCTAAGGTTGTTGTTTCCCTTTTTAGGCTACAAGCATAAATCCTCACCTCTTAGGCATTTCCACAATCTTATGTTGTGGAATTATAAGCCTAAAATCAAATAAAATGTCAACTCAAATAATTAACTTTCTTCAATTTCAAAATATAAAACCCAACTATAGGGTAGATTGGAATGCTCACTAGGCTTCCTAGTATCATGAGCATTTCCTACTTTCTCCCTTTGGATTCCAAAATAAGTCTTCTCCTTGATCTATCTCATTTGATTTTCTAAAATATCACGATAGTCTTAACCTTGAAATCTTTGGAGACCTAATTGTCTACTTTAAGAGTATTCTTAAGAATTCACATTCCTTAGGATGTAATTAACTATGGGGCATGCCTCCATAGAGAACTTAAGAACGCCTTAAAATAAATCTACTTTACTTTTTCATGTAAAGTAGGGAAAGATCTCTATATTAGACCCATCTTGCCTTAGGAGTCATTATTAGGTGATTAGGTCCATTATAGGGTGGTGATTTCTATCTTTTGAGATAGTGCATCATTCCTTAATGTCATACTCGATCACTTCAATAAGTACCCCAAGATTTGTGTGGTGTCCATATCTCAAAATAAACACCACATAAGGACTATCAATCGATTGGTTTATGTTTTGAAGATGAAATGGGATTGATCAAAAGGAGTTATTATCAAGCCAAAATGGAAGATAAGTAGGAAATGCTGATGCTAGAAACTAGCAGCATCTCAAACTTTTAAATTGGGCTTTACATTTTGGAAATTGATTTAATTTGTTTGAGTTGCATTTTCATTAGAATTTTAGGTTAAGATTCCTTAACACAAGATTAAGGAAATGCCTAGGAAGAGGAATATGACCCACAAAGGGGAGAAATAACCAGAAGCTAAATAGGTAGCTTTGGTGAGGCTTGACTAAATCTAAGGCAAAAAATGGGAAATCGGTTTGCCTCCATATGAGAGGAGAAACCACCCGATAGCTTGATCTTACAACCAGGGTGGTAACTCCTCCTCTGATTTTAAATACTTGTAAGCAAGTCTTTATGCAAGATAGTTGACTATTATTATTATAGAAGAGACTATGTAAACTCACTCCCTAAAGAGACTAGATCAGGTAAAGGGACATGCTTCAATTGACCTAAATCTAATGCATCTCAAATTTAATTTTATTTCCATTTTGGACAATTATTTTTGACTAATAGAATTTTATTAATGCATGAGAAATTAGATTATTGGCCAAAATCAATGAGATGATAGGAGGTGAGTTTCCACCACGATCGTTAAAGGTCAAGTCAGGTTCTCTTACAAAGGTGGAAGACCTCCAATCAAAAGTGAAATAAGATGCATTTGTGCATGATATTATAAAAAAATGCTCATCCAGCCAAGGGTTTGCTAATTTTTTTATCTTGATATTAATCTAAGCTTTAGGTGAGAGTTATTTAATTTTATTTTGAGTTGTTAAGTTGGGTAAAATTTATTTTTCCTAAAGAGCCTAATCCACATCTAGGTCATTCATAAAGCAAGAAGAAACTAGGAAAAGCATGTCACTTAATGCAAAAGCTAAATAAATCATCAAATAATTTATATAATATCATAAAAGAATAAATGGGTTTGCTTGAGCACCACCAATCAAAAATATCAAATATGGGTAGGCGAGCTCTACCTTATACAACGGATTACAAATGAATTGAATTATAATTTAAGCAAAGGAATTCATTGATATGGGGATCTTCAAGCTTTATTCTTCTTTATTCTTTCTTCTTTCTTTCTTATTCTTCTTTCTTCTTCTTCTTCTTTTGGTTTCTCCTTTTGATGGTTGGAAGGTGGATGCTCCAAGGCTTTACATGGTGCATAAGATGGGATCTTATGACCAATCATAATCCCCAAATCATTCCAAAATCCTAAATATACAAATTTTTTACATGAAAAGGAAAAGGTAAATCTAAGTTAAATCACACAATAAATCACAAGCATCCAAGCATGTATATTGGACTTATCACCACACATGGGTGACTAAGTTCACAGCCTATGGATTATGCTTAGGGTATAAGCACCTACAAGCAAGAAGCATTTATATTTTTTTATAATATCACCCCTTAAGCACAATCCTTTAGAAAGAATAGTTAGAGACATACCATTCATTCTGAACATACACCCTAACATTCAATCTAAAACATTCATCACAAAACAAAATAACATCAAACCATACACCAACTAATATAAAGCTAGAAGTGGTGACTTAGGCTAATGTGCGCTTTGAAGGTTTGTGTGGTATGCTTAGCTTATGACTTTAGGTTTAAGTTTTCTAAGTGTGAAGGACATGTTCAACTTAGAGGAGGGTTTCATTTAAGTTGTTTAAATATTTTGGTTTGGTTTTATTTCATGTTTTAATTTGGTTTGAGTGAAACTTACAATTAATTACTAAGTTATAAAGAGAGGGAAAGAGAAGAGAACTTCTCTTTCCTTCCCTAATCCTTAAGTAATTTCAAAGGTAGGTTCATGTTTTAGTTTCATTTAGTTGAATATTTTGATTACATCTTTTAATCAATCCTATGTTTAGACAAACTCTAAACAAACCTATTCAAAAAGAAAGGCATTTTAAGATTAAATAAAATGAATCAAAATTCACATAATACACATTACTTCAATTCTTTCTCAACATATATAACATGCATATGGATGGATCCTGAGCATATCTATATATGTAAATGAGAGTAGTTAACACACTTTATGATGCATGCTAAGTAATTCATTTAAGAAAATTTAGAAGTTGAATATGCATGATTTTTGTTAAGTAGAAAAGGTTTTCCTTATCCAAAATTTTACATACATGAAAAGTAAAAGGCATAAGTGAGTACAATGCCATTGTTAACCGAGGTGTAAGGTACAAGACCTAGCCTCAACCTGGTTGTCTAATATATCACTTTCCTTAAGTACAAACATGTATATAAAAGAAATGAAAGGGGAAGGAATATGCAAAAGTTATTTAATGGATTCCTTTTGTTTTGCAATTTATTCATGTAAGTATAGGCAATCCTTCTTAGATGATGGCATAGAGATGAATAGGGTATGAGATTAAGTAAGTGTTGGGTTCTTTCCAAATGAACCTTACATCTTACTAACTCCTATTCAAAACTATGCTAACATGAGGAAGAAATAGAGCCTATGCTAAACATGCTTTTATAATCCATCACATGGAAGCTTATAATTAAAATATGAATAACACACTTTCATTTGATATTTAATTTAGAGTTTTGACAATATTTTGGATTTAGTTGTGATAATAGCCACTCATATTTTACTTTAGCCAACACATGCACATTTGACATAAAGTAAACAATTTTTATTTTAAAAATTTGAAACATGAAATTATGAATGCATGAATCATATGGCATACAACTTAACATGTTGGGAAAGATCCAGAGTACTGAAAACATATGAACAAACTCACTTTACTTAAATCCTAAAGACATTCTTAAAGAAGATGAAAATTTAGAATAAATCAAATGAATTTCAAAATGATTTTTGTTTAGTTTGAAGTATGATTTAATTTTGAAAAGGTGAGATGAGTTTTGTTCCTAACCTATTCCCACATGTATTTTGAATTTTTTTTAATTTTTAGATAATTAAATCCATTTTAAGCATTGATTAGGTTAAGGTATGCATTAAGTGGCTTAATTAACTCATACCTACAACACCTTAGAAAATTAACTAAGTAATTAGCCAATGAGATGACATAAAACCAAGGAATTTAAATTTGCAATGCCCTAATAATGAAAAAAGGAAATTTGGCTCACTATTAAAAGTTAATTAAGCTAAGGGGTTTAGCTTAAGTACTTTTAAAACACCCCTTCACACTTATGAAAGGGGTTTTAATTTCCTTAATTAGACTTAAGTTATTAAACATCTAAACATCTACCTAAGATAGATTAATTAAGTTGGAACTTTTAGAATTTTGAAAATTGTTTAAGGGGTGATTAATGAGTTAACCCTTAATTAAGAGGGGATTAAGGAGAGAAAAGGGGTTTAGGGGAAATGCTAATCCACTTAATCATAGGATAAATCCACTAATCACACCTTAATAGCCTTAATTACATGAAAGGGGTAATTAGGGAATGAAATAGCAATTTTCCCATTAAGCCCTCAATAAATCTCAAGTGGAGTCATAGGTCATCCCCTAAAATGAATCCTAGAAGTTTGAGATCAATTGATGACCTAATTAAAGAATAATTAGCTAATTAAGATTCCAAAATAAACCCAAATTAGACAAATGAATTAGAATCCATTAAAAAAATTTTTGGGAATATTCTAGATGAAGTTATCTTTCCATAGCATTTCTCCTAATATTTTTCTGAATTTTCTATGATGGGTTATGAATTTTAGAAGTTATAGGGATTAATTAGGAATTAATTAGGTAAACAACTAATCCCCACTTAATCTCAGCTCATGGCGTGATGCATGGCGGCAATAGTCAGCGCACTTTACACGCATCCTGCCATGAGCCACCCACTTAAATCATATCAAGAAGGTGGTTGGCGGCACACACGCTTATATCCTTGGTCGTTCGATCAAAGATCAGACAGCTAATGATTCACCCACAGTTTAAAATAAATAAAATATTTCTTAAACGTGCCAAATAATCTTAGATGTCCATCTAAAATGTGCGAATGGACAACTGAGCTGAGGATTAATGGAGACCATCCATGATCCAAGGGAGATCTGAGCCGATAGCATGGAATCATACAAGACTCAACCCACACCATCTAGGCATCATTACCAACCTTTCCAAGTTGATTTCTCATGCAATGAAAATTCCTTTCAGAAAGGACTAACACCTATCAGCTAAGTGGTCAAAAAATTACATACCTCACCGGCTCGAGCTCGATGAGGTAGCTTTGTCTAGTGGAGATGAAGCCCTGTTGAAAGTTTCAAGCCTTGGGGTTGAGTGGATCTTCCTATGGACCAACACCACTTGATCTCACTTGTGGCTTTGATCCAATTGAGGCTCTCCTTACTGTGGGAACTCAAATGGAGTTTGAATTGGTCTTTAGAAGGAGTGTGTAGAAGGAATTGGATTAAGATCAAGTGTAGAGGAAGTTGGAAATTGGATTGAGCTCCCTATTTTGCCAAGATTGAGAATTAGGAAATCAAATCCTCTCTAGAGACCTTGGGAATGCTCGAGGTGATTGTTAAGGGTTCCTAGGCTTCAATCGTGTGAGTGTAGTGAATTTTCTTTGAATTAGGGAGTATATCTATGGCAATCCACAGACAACTTAGTTGCCATTTTTATCAAATTGACCATATGGGTGAGTTGTTTAGTTTTAGATCATTGCACATGGTCAATTTAATCCCAGTGGAATGCCAACCTCTGATGTGCATCAAATTGAGCTTAGGAGGGAGTTTGAAAATTGAATTTTAGGCTATATGGTCGTGTTTGGTTTATGGGTCAAATGGGCTGACCAAAACCTATTGGGTTGGGTGCACCACTCATCACTAAGTCCCCTTGAGCTTTTAGGAAAGCCTCCTTTGTAGGCCAAAGTTTGTTCAATGGACTAGGGGTAAAATGGTCATTTTGCTATTTTTTCACCTTGGGTATGTTTGGTATGTTGTGAAAATAGGTTTGGCAAGTTTCATTGGATTTGAAATCCATTGATAGGGTTTGGCTCATGTTGACCCATTTAGGTCAAAATGGGTCAAGTTGACCAATTGGTCAAATTAGGTCAAACCAAGGGATGGGTCAAGTTCATATGTCCATTTGAAATGTTTTGGTGCCTCGGTTTGGTTCAATTTGGTATATATTTGATTTTGGCTCATATGACTCATTTAGGTCAAATGGGTCAAGTTGACCTATTTGACCCATTTGACCTATTTAGGTAGGTCAAGGGTAGGTTTAGGTTAGGTTAGTCATATGGAGTGGATTGGTATCATTTTTTTCACTCAATTTGGGTTAAGTTCGAATTTTGTCTTAACATGACCCCTTTAGGTCATGTTGGGTCTAAGGTCAATTAGGCTAGGTTGGGTCTAGTTGGCCAATTGAGGCTTTGGTCAAGTTCCACAAGTGATTTGGGATGGTCTTGACCCATTGGTTTCAATCAATTTGGCTTAGATCATGTTTTAACACATTTTGGTCCTTTAGGTCAAATTGGGTCAACTTGGGTCAAGTGGGCCAATTGGGCTCAGTTAGGCTTAAATTTTGGCTTGGTCAAGTTCAAACATAGGTTATGAGAGAACTTAGATCAATGGTTTGATTTGGCTTATGGTGGAATTTGACTATGTTAACTTTCATTTTAAGTTATGACTTGGTCAAGCCTTAGGCTTGACTTGGTTTGACCCAATTTGATTGATTGATCATTCCATGATGATCATGATGAGAGGAATATATGAGTTTGGTTCAATCCAATTTGGTTAGGATCAAGTTGGCTCATAAAATTTAGGTCACTTTAGGTCAAGTGAGCCTAAGTGGGTTAAATGGCTTAGTCAAAGCTTGATTTGAAGTTGATTGATCTTGTATATGGACTCATGATTGAAATATGAATCCATTTACAAGTGGTTTGAAGTCAAATGGATTTTGATCCATTTGAAAATTTCATATTCAAAGGAAGAATATGAAGGGGTCTTGGGTTTGATTTTTTATTTGAGTTTTGATTGAATGATTGAGGTTTGGATTTATATATCAGCTCATGATTGTAGAGTTGATTGAACCTTGAGAGAAAATCAAGAGGTTGGCTTGATTTAGTGATTTGGCTAAGTTCAAGATTTTGGCTTGAAAGGCTTAGATTTGATTTTGAATTGATTTAGTTTGATTTTGGTTTTGATTGATTTATATTTATATTTCATTTATATATGTGAATATAAATGAGAATATAAATTGATCATGAGAAAATTTCAGGAATTTGAAGGAGTTTAATCATGATTTGGGATAAATCCATTAAGAGAATTTAAAGGATTTAAGAGAATTTTAATTTAAAATTTAATTTTTTGGATTGGATTTGATTGATTTATATTTATATTTTATTTATATATGAGAACATAAATGAGAATATAAATTGATTTTGAGAAAATCCCATGAGTTTGAAATGGTTTGATCAAAGTTTAGGTTAAATCCATTGATGGAAAATTAAGGGATTCAAGGGAATTTCAAGCATTTTAAATTTGGAATTTAATTTTTTCCTTTGATTGGATTGATTTATATTTATATTTCATTTATATATGAGCATATAAATGAGGATATAAATAAGTTTTGTGAAAATTCCAAGGAATTGAAATGATTTGGTCAAGGTTTAGAGGTGATTTTGGCTAAGTACTTTAATGGAAAATTAAAGGGGCTTAAAAAAATTTTCATGAATTGATTTGGAATTTTGAATTTGATTTGATGGATTTGAATTTATATTTCATTTATAAATGAAAATATAAATGTATTATTAGAAAATATCAAAGCTTTGAATAAGTTCGAATCATGATTTTGGCTAAGTCCTTAAGAAAGGATTAAGGACATAGGAAATTTGAACTTGGGAATTTTTGATAATTTTGATCATGAGTTTCAATCATAGATTTCAATCATGGGTTTCAATCATGGAATTGAGTCATGGAATTGAATTGAGTTTAGAGAAAATCAAATAGAATTGATTTGGAGTTTGACTTGAAAGAAGGAAAGTGAGGAATGGTTTAAGCTAAAGGGTGGAGATTTTCCACCCCTAAGGCATGACCTTTTCCTATGGCTAACTCTTCTAAGTCTTCTAGGGCTGGTGAGAGTGTCCACCTAATCACTAGATGTGTCTTAAGACTAAGGAACCCTTAAAGTCTAAGAGAAGTATGCCAAGATGGAGGGTTGAGGGATCATTCTAAAAATGAGGTAAATAACATCCTTCATTTAAAGTGTGCTAAAAGAAATATGTTGCATGTGTAGTTATACAATTAAATGCATCATGTTGGCCTCATTTTTAGAATGAGCTCTCAACCCTCCATCTTAGACACATGACTCCTCTTAGACTAAGAGTTCCTTAGTCTTAAGACACTTCTAGTGATTAGGTGAACACTTACTAACCTAGAGACCTAGAAGAGTTAGCTATATGAATAGGTTTTGCCTTATGGGTGTTAGGAAAACTTGCCTACCCTATAGCTTGAACCAAATCCTTACTCTTTCAAGTCAAACCTCAAATCATAATCAAATCAAATCCAAATCAACCTCAAACTCAAATCAACTTCAATTCCAAAACAAACCTTAAATCAATTCCAGTTTTCTCAAATCATGAATCAATTCCAATTTGAAACCCATGATTGAATTCCAAATTCAAAATCTTTCCTAAGTCACTTTTGATTTCATCTTATGGACTTAGCCCAAATCAAATCCAAATCAACTCAAAGTCAAAATATTTTGTCACAACCCATTTATATTCTCATTTATATTCACAAATATAAATGAAATATAAATTCAAATAACCAAAACTAAATTCAAAAATCAAATCCAAATCTAATTCCAACTTAAACTCTTTTAACATAAACCCTTGAACTCCTTCAAATCAAATTGAAATCAATTCAAATTCAAGAAAGTTTCTCATAACCCATTTATATTCTTATTTATATTCACAAATAAAAATGAAATATAAATTCAAATAGCCAAAACTAAATTAAAAACTCAAACCCAACTCAAGCCCTTGTTCATCCTTTGAACTTGAAAATTGTCAAATGAATCAAAACCCATTTGACTCCAAATCACTTGCAAATGGATTTATATTTCAATGATAAGTCCATATGTGAGTTCAACCAAACTTGAATCAAGCCTTGATCAAGTCAATTGACCCACTTAGGCTCACTTGACCCAAAGTGACCTAAAACACCCTTTTGAACCAAATTCTAATCCTACCTAAATTGGATTGAACTAAGCCCACCTAAGCCTCACATTATGAGCAACAATCATCATGAGATGATCAATTACTCAAATTGGTTCAAACCAAGTCAACACTTAGCCAAAATGAAACCCAAACTAGCAAAAATCCACCATATGCCAAAATTGATTGAAACCATTGACCAAAACCAATTCATGATCAATGCTTGAACATGACCAAGTCATCATTTGAGCTTAACCTAGCAATTGGCCACTTAACCCAAATTGACCCAACATGACCTAAAAGTCAAAAAATATCTCTAATTGATCTAAGCCAAATTCATTCTAAACCAATTCAACTTGAAAAGCCTTAATTGGCGAACTAAGCCCATGATTGATCATGAACCCAACTTGACTTAAATGGTCAAATTGACTTGAAACTTAACCAAACCAAAATTGATGAAACCAAAGCTTGCAAAACATTGCAAATGACCAACCAAACCTAAACCAATCCATGACCTAACCCAATTGGGTCAATGGGTCAAATTGGTCAACTTGACCCATTTGACCTAAATGAAATCAAATGAACCAAAATCAAATATAAACCAAATTGACCCAAACCAATGATGCCAACACTTTTCAAATGGTCATATGAACTTGACCCAACCCTTGGTTTGATCCAATTTGACCAATTGGTCAACTTGACCCAAGTTGAGCCATTTTGACCTAAATGGGTCAACATGAGCGAAATGATATCAAATTAACACCAAATTCATTGAAAATTGGCACAACCCAATTTCAAACTATTCTAAATCTGCTTAAATTGAAATCAAAGCTAAATGACCATTTTACTCCTAGGTCAAGGGGTAATGTATGGCCAATTCCACTTGGAATTTGGTCAAATCCTTTTCATGGCCACTTGGCACCCTCTTAGTGGACTAAGTGGACATTAATGAGTGTGGTGCACAGTACCCAATGGGTTTGGGTCAGCCAAACCCAACCCAAAAAAATCACCACCTAATTCTCCACATGGAGTCACTCCTCCACTCAAATGAGCACATGGAAACTTCACCACTCCACTCCTCTGCAACTAAACCATGTGGAGCTTAAAATGGCCTAACCAACCCACTCATTGTGATCAATTTGATCAAAATGGAAGAGACAAGCTTGGTTGTCTGATCCTTGTAAAGGGAGATATACTCCCCCTAATTCCACTTCATTTCAGATCTCTTGCATTCAATTGAGTGATAGGAACTCAGAGGAAGCATTGCCAAGCTCTCCCAAAGTTTCCAAAGCTCATTTAAATTCTCCATTTTCAGATTTCTTCAAAGCTGAAATAGGGGAGCTCATTGGAAATTCCACTTCACTCAATTCACCACCAAACTCCAATTGGTCTTGAAAGCACCATCAGAGGACCAAATCGAGCTTACCCAAGGTGTTTCCTAAGTGTTCAAGCCAAGGGAAGAGAGGTCTAGACCAATGATGCAAGCATTTGAAGCTCATCTTGGCCAATAGAAGGATCCACTTGATCTCAAGCCTTCAAACCTTCAACAGGGCTTTGTCTCCACTAGATGAAGCTAGCTCGATGGTTGGGAGCGTCGGTGATAGCCTCCAGTGAGGTATGAATCTAAACCGAGCTTAGGCTCAATTTTCTTTGGTCTTTTGTGAAGGAAAGTATAATCTCAAGTGAAATTGACCATTGGATCTTCTCCTTCTTTCTTCTTGATGGTGTGGGTTTGATCTTTGCTCAATCCAAGCTCATGTGAGCTCGGATCAAGCCCCAGGCACGATGCCACCTCCCGTGAGGATGAAATCATGGACCGTCCATCCTGCATATTTTGAATGGATGATCTTGATTAATATATGTTAGATCTATTGATTAACCTTTTAGAATCAGAATCCTTTTATTTTTAATCAGGACGGTCAAGGAAAGCGTAGTGCCCTAGCTATGCGGCGATTTGACAACTTAAATAACCAATCCGTTGGACCACGTGGAAAGTGTCTGCGCGTTAGTGGTCCACGTGGCACCAACGATTAGTTATATAATTAAGAATTTAATGACCTCTTAATTATAGAAACTTCAAATATTCATAACTAAATATTGAAAAATCCAAAAATACAAACTCAACTTTATTTGAAAGATAATTCAAGGGGAATAATATAAAATTAATTTTAATTGATTTTGAATAATGATATTTTCTTAATTTAAGTTTTATTAGGGATGTATTATGTTATTAATTAATTATTCTAATAATTTATTCCAAACTCTTAGGGTTAATTGGTGGGATGACATCCCTCATGATTTTATTGAAATTTATTATTGGACTAATTTAGGCAATTGGTTGTTTCATCTCTAATCACTCTCTTAATCAATTAAATGATTAATTAACTAATTAAATGATGATAAATTCATTAATTAAATTTGTTAATCATCTTGGAATAGTGGATAGACTTAGGGAATGAGATTAGGATGCATTTTCCAAAATATTTTCCCCTAAGTCTATTTCATTTGAATGAAAACTTAATTAATTTACAAATTGATTAATGATTTAATCATTTCATTAAATAGCTTAATTAACCAAATTCAAAATAAAAATTTAATCCAAAAATTTAATCACTTAATCAATCCTTTCTTGGGTAGATGCTTAGGTGTTCAATAATCTAAGTAAACTTAAGGAAATCAAATCCAACCTACATGTGTGGGAAGGGTTATGAAAGTACTTAATTAAACACCTTAGCTTAATTAATAAATAATTATGAGCCAACTGCATTAGGCCCTTTATTTCTTAGGGTGCATTACTGATTTAAATTCAATGTGGCTGCATATCATATGTTGGCTCACAATTGTTTGAATAATTATGTTAAGGAGGTGTAAGTAAGGGGTAATTAATAAACTTAATTTACACCTTAACGTAAACAAAATATAAAATCAATCTAATGGTTCTAAAAATTAAACTAAAACAACACACATATGTGGGAGATGGGTTAGGACCAAATCTTTTCACATTTTCTAAATTCAAATCAAACTCAAAATAAAACTAAAAATTTCTTTAAATAATTTGATTCACTTTAAATGATCTTATTCCATAGGATTATCTTTAGAAATTAAGTAAGGTGAATGAAATTACATGCTTACACTTTATTTCTTTCTAACATGCTAAATGTGTATGTCATATGAAAATCATGCATTCATGTCTTTTGAAAAATCAAATTAAAATGAAATGTTTCCTTTATGTCAAATTGCATATTTTGGAAAAAGTAAGAATATGAATGGCTATTATCACTACTAAATCCAAAATTATTTTCCAAACTTAGAAATAAAATATTACAAATGAAAGGTATGTTTATAATTACTATAAGTTTGCATGTGAGTATAATATAAAATGTGTATTATGTGACTTTTCCTTCTCTTCTCTTTTAACATTGTTTTGAATAGGATTTGCAAAGTGTATAGTTCATTTAAAAAGAACACAACACTTAAATTCATTCCTATGTTATCCTTTAAGAGGGAACTTCACATTTTTGTATGTAAATTGCATAACCAAATCAAAACAAACAAACATAAACTTTTTGCATGATTCTTTTCCATTCTTTTTTTTGGTACATGCACATGTATTTAAGAAAAGTGGTATATTATTCTGGACACCCTGGGGTTGTGAGACTTTAAGTAGCCCCAAGTAGGTCTTGTACCTTACACCCATGGTTTAGAAAATAATGGCATCGTACTCACATATATCTTTCATACATGTAAATGTGCATTTGATTAATGGATAAAAGAACCCCTCTTTTATACTTAATAAAATATTGCATATATGAAACATTACAATTTTCCTTAAGCAACATCTCTTAGAATTCATCATGAAGGTGTGCTAATATTTCCATTTGCATGTATAGATAAGCTTAGGGTTCATCCATATGCATGTTACACATGTTGGAAAGAAATAAAGTGTTGCGTGTTTTGTGATAGTAATTCACTTTACTTAATCTTAAAATGTCTTTTTCTTTGAATAAGTATTTTTAGGAAAAATCTTAACTTAGGATTAATTAAAACATATAATATGCCATTCACTAAAAAAATCACTAATGAACTTTAGAAATTACTTAATGTAGGGTGGAAAGAGAAGGTCTCTTCTCTTTTTCTCTCTTTACAACACTTAGTAATTAATTGTAGGTTCATTCAAACCAAATAAAATCATAAAATAAAATCAACCAAATCAACTAAATCACTAAAATGAAAGCACCCTCTAAGTTGAACCCTTCATACTTACAAAACTCTAAACTTAAAGCCTAGCTAAGACATACCACACAAGCCTTAAATGGCACACAAATTAGTCTAAGTCACCATTTCTAGTCCTATATTAGGGTGGTGCATGGTCTGATGTTTGCTTTTATTTTGTGATGTGATATTTTAGTCTGGATGTTAAGGTGTATGTGCGTAGACTGGATGGTAGGGTGATCTTAGTCTAACCATTATCTTCTGCAGGGGATTATGCTTAAGGGGTGTTGTAATAAAATTATAAATTTTTTTATGCGGCTTATACCCTAAGCATAATTCAAAATAGGTCAGGTGGACTTGGTTACCCATGTGTGGGGTGCTAAGTCCAATTTATTCATATACATGCTTGGGATTGTGTGATTTGTTTAGCTAATCTCTGTTATATAGGTTTTAGTTAGATTTACTTTTCATATTTTCATGTAATTTTTTCAATTAAGATTTCAAATGAATGTTTTGGGGGATTAGGATGAACATTAGTCATAAGACTATGTCTTATGTACCATGTGAAGCCTTTAGAGCAAACACCTTCCAACCAACCAAATGAAAAAAGAAAGAAAAGAGGAAGGGAGAAATGAAGAAGACTCCCATAACATGAATTCCATTTTTATTGTAATTAGTATATTTATAATCCAGGTTGTATAAGGGTAGAGCTTGGCTACATAATTTGTTTTTGGGTTTGTTAGTGGATCCCGACCACAAAAGGCCTCTTATTCTTTTGTGCAAGCTTTATAAATTGTTTGATGTTCGTTTAGTTTGTACATTAAAATAACATATTTTCCTGGTTTCTTCCTTACTTTGATGAATGGCCTTAATGCAATTAAGCTCTTAGGAAAAAATAAATTTTCTATCCAATTAATCAACTCAAAACTAAAAATTAACAACTCATAACCTCACTTAAAGCCTAGGTTATAAAACAAGATAAAAGATTTAGCAACCCCTTAGCTTGATGTTGTATGTTTCCACATCATGCATAAAAATAATCTTATTTCACTCTTGTTAGGGATGGCTTCCACCTTTGCTAGGGAATTTGGCTTGACCTTTAAAAGCCATGGTAGAAATACACCTCCTTCTTGCTGATTTCAGCCCATAATCAAATTTCTCATGCATTAGGCATATGAATCCCATAGCCTATGTCAAATCAACTATCAAGAAATAAAAATAAAACATAACAAAATTTGCATTAGATTTAAGTCATTAAATCATGCCCTACTTGATCTAGTCTCTTAGGGAGTGTGTTTAAAGACTTAGTCTCTTTCTAAATAAATAACAACTTAGCTATCTTGCAAAATCATATGACTTGCCCACATGTATTTAAAATCATTGGAGGAGTTAGTTAGCGGCCACCCCCAGGTGTTGTAAGTTCAAATAATCGGGTGGTTTATCCTCTCTTATGGAGGTAAGCCAAATACCCATCTTCACCTAAAATTTTTGGTGCTTTAGCTCAAAGATCCCTAGATTTAGGTTCAGAGTTTGCTACTTCCCTTTGCGGGCTACAAGCATAAATCCTCACCTCTAAGGCATTTCCATGACCTTGTGTTGTGGAATTGTAAGCCCTAGATTTCTAAATAAAATATTAACTCAAATAAATAAATCACTTCAATTTCAAAAATATAAAGCCCAAACATAGGATATTTTGGGGTGCTTACTAGGCTTCCTAGTATCTGTGGTGAAATATATAATCCCATCTTCATCTTATCCTTTTGAAAAGATAGATGAAGATAAAAATATACGCCTTGTTAGGACACCACATAGATCCACAGATATTCTTATTTGGGTGATCGGGTATGACATTGAGGGAAGGTGTACTATCTCGAAAGATAGAAGTCACCACTCTACAATGGACCTAATCACCTGAATAAAGACTCATAAGGATTATGGGTCTTCGTATGTACTAGAGATTCTTCCCCTACTTTACATGGAAAAGTAAAATAAGATTTATTTTAAACCAGGTTTGTTAAGTTCCTTATGGAGGTAAGCCCCCATAGTTAATTACATCCTAAGGAATGAGATTTCTTAGGAATACTCTCGATTATGGTAAATGATCGTTGTCTCCAAAGATTACAAAGATAGGACTATCAATCAATTGGTTTATTTTTAGAAGATCTAGTGGGATTTATCAAGTGGAGGGAGTTATTATTGAAACCAAAGAAACATAAGTAAGAGATGTTTAGGATACTAAGAAACCTATTAAGCAACTCAAAGTATCCTGTGATTGGGCTTTATATTTTCGAAATTGAAGTAGTTTGTTTATTTGAGTTGAATTTTTATTAGAAATTTATGGCTTATAATTCAATGACATAATATCATGGGAATGCCTAAGAGGTAAGGATTTATTCTTGTGGCTCACAAAAAGAAGTAGCAACCTCTGAACTTAAATCTTGGGACTTTGAGGCAAAGCTTGACTTAAATTTAAGGAAAAAAAATATATGATTTACCTCTAAGAGGATAAACCACTGACTTTTGACTTTGTAAGCCAACTCCTCTTACAACTTTAAATACATGTTGGCAAGTCATATGCTTTGCAAGATAACTAGGTTGTTGTTTATTTAGAAAGAGACTAAGTCCTTAAACACTCCTTAAGAGACTAGATCATGTAGGGCATGATTAATGACTTAAATCTAATACAAATTTTGTTATGTTTTATTTTCATTTTTATTGATTTGACACTTATAGATTCATATGCCTAATGCATAAGAAATTAGAGCGAAGAAAGGTGTTTTGGCTCTCAAGGTCAAGCCAAGTTCTCTAGCATAGGTGGAAGCCCATAACAAGAGTGAGACAAGATGTTTTTATGCATGATGTGAAAACATACAACATCCATAGGGTTGCTAAATCTTTATTTTCTTTAATAACTTAGGCTTTAAATGAGGTGATGAGTTGTTAATTTTAATTTTGAGTTGATTAGTTGGATAAAAATTTATTTTCCCTAAGAGCCTAATCGTATCTAGGCCATTCATCAAAGCAACTACATGCCATCTTAATGCAAGCTAAACAAACATCAAACAATTTATAAAGCTAGCAAAATAAAATTAAGTCGCACAAATCAAAAGGAAAATGTGGTAGCTCTACCCTTATGAATTACAAATGAATTAATTACAATCAAGAAGGAATTCATGTTATGGGGTCTTCATTCTTCATTCATTTGTTCTTCTTTCTTTTTTTTTTCTTTTTCTTTCTTCTTTTTAGGTTGGTTAGAAGGTGGTAGCTCCAAAGGCTTCACATAGCACATAAGACATAGTCTTATGACCAATGTTCATCCTAAACCCCATAACAATCATTCTAAATCCTTATTATAGGATTACATGAAAATGGGAAAAATAAATCTAACTAAGACCTGCTAAATAGAGATTAGCTAAACACCCCACCCAATCCCAAGCATGTATATGAATAAATTGGACTTAGCTGGGTAACCAAGTCCACTATTTTGGATTATGCTTAGGAGTATAAGCAACCTACAACAAAAGCATTTATATTTTTATTACGGCCACTTAAGTATAATCCCCTAGACAATGGTTGACTAAGATCTCCTACCATTTAGTCTATGCACATACACCCTAACATCTAGACTAAAACATCACATCATAAAAGAAAAAGCAAACATCAAACCATGCATCACCTAATAGGACTAGAAGTGGTGACTTTCTTGTGTGTGTCATTTAAGGTTTGTGTATATGTCTTTAATTTTAAGGTTAGAATTTTCTAAGTATGCAAGTTTATTTATTTGGCTAATTTTATTTTTATGATTTGATTTGGTTTGAATGAATCCACAATTAATTACTATGTTGAAGAGAAGAAAGAGAAGAGAACTTCTTTTCCTCCCTAAGTAATTTCTAAGATAGATTCATTAGTGATTTTGTTTAGTGAATATTTTATTATGTGTTTTTAATTAATCCTAAGTTTAGATTTTCTCTAAACAAACCTATTCAAAAAGAAAAGCATTTTAAGATTAAGTAAAGTGAATTACTATCACACATAACACTTTATTTCTTTCTAACATGTGTAACATGCATATTGAAGGATCCTAAGCATATCTATACATGCAAATGTAAATATTTAGCATACCTCAATAATGAATGCTAAGAGATGTTTGTTTAGGTCAATTTTGAAATGTTTCATGTATGCATGATTTTGTTAAGTAGAAAAAAGAGGGGTTATTTTATCTATCATTCATATGCACATTTACATGTATTAAAGATGTAAGTGAGTGTCTTGTTTCCTCTACACCAAGGGTGTAAGATACAAGACCTAGTTAGCTACTCAAAACTCCTAACTCCGTGTCGGACTAATATACCACTTTTCTTAAATACATGTGACATGTAAAGAAATGCATGAAAAAGAATCATGCAAAAGTTTATGTTTGTTAGTTTTGATTTGGTTATGCAATTTCATGTGTAAATATGAAAGTCCCTCTTAAATGATAACATAGGAATGGATGTAAGCAAGTGTTGTCTTCTTTTCAAAGGAACTATACACTTTACAAATCTATTCAAAACTATGTTAAAAGTGAATGAGGAAAAGTCACATAATGCACATCTTTATATTATACTCACATGCAATAAATAATTATAAGTAG
Source organism: Cymbidium sinense (assembly GCA_021442155.1). NCBI lineage: Eukaryota > Viridiplantae > Streptophyta > Magnoliopsida > Asparagales > Orchidaceae > Cymbidium > Cymbidium sinense. The sequence continues at coordinate 58,105,582 of CM038220.1, read as the reverse complement.
CATACCTTTCATTGTAATGTTTGGTGTATAGGTTTTGAAAATAATTTTTTTAATAGTGATAATAGTCATTCATATTCTTACTTTAGCCAAAACATGCAATTTGACATAAAGAAAATATTTCATTTTAATTTTATTTTTCAAAGGTATGAATGCATGATTTTCATATGTCATACATATTTAGCATGCTAGGAAAAAAATAAAGTAATGTAAGCATATAATTTCATTTACCTTTAATTCTAAAGACAATACTATGGAATAAGATCATTTAAAATTGAATCAAATTGTTTAAAGGAAATTTTGATTTTTTTTTGAGTTTGATTTGAATTTAAATAAATGTGAAAGTTTGCTAATCCTAACCCATCTCCCACATGTGTATGTTGTTTTAGTTTAATTTTAGAACCATTACATTTATTTTATATTTTGTTTAGGTTAAGGTGTACATTAAGCCCATTAACCCCTTACCTACATCACTTTAACATATTTAACCAAATAATTATGAGCAAATGTATGACATAAAATCACAAGGAATTTAAATGACAATGCACCTAAGAAAGGGGCCTAATGCATTTGGCTCATAATTAATGATTAATTAAGCTAAGGTTTAATTTAAGTACTTTCATAACCCTTCCCACACATATGGGTTAGATATGATTTCCTTAAGCTACTTAGGTTATTGAACACCTAAGCATCTACCAAGAAGGAATTGATTAAATTCATATTGATTTGATTTTAAAACTTTAATTGATTAAGCCATTTAATAAAGTGATTAAATTATTTAATTAATTTGCACCTTAATTAGATTTTTATCCAAATGAAATAAACTTAGGGGAAAAGATTTGGGAGAGAACTCATAATCTCATTCCCTAAGTCCATTCACTGTTCTAAGGTAATTATCAAAATTAATTAATGAATTTATTACTATTTAATAGGTTAATTAATCATTTAATTAATTAAGATAGTGATTAGGAGTGAATCAAGCAATCCCTTAATTAAACCATTAATAAATCCCAAGAAAATTAGGAGAGGTAGAAGTCATCCCATTGAACATACCTGAGAAGTTTGGAATTAATCAATGGAATAATTAGGGGGTAATTAACATAATTACATTCCTAATAAAACTAAAATTGCATGAAATTTACTATTCAAAATCAATTAAACTTAATTTGATATTATTCCCCTCTAAAATATCTTCAAAATTCATTTGAGTTTGTACATTTAGTTATGTAATTTTGAAGTTTCTGTGATTAGGAAATAATTAAATAGCCTAATTATATAACTAATCCCATCGGCGCCATGTGGACCGCTGATGCGGCATGCGCTTTCCACATGGGGTGATCAGATTAGTTATTTAAGTTATCACATCGGCTACACACTCAGTGATTTACTTTCCTTGATCAAAGATTGGATGGTCAAGATCAAACTCGTGGTATTAAAGGGATTAAATAGTAGATCTCACATGTTTTAATCAAGACCATCCATCCAAAACACGTCAGATGGATGGTCCATGATTCATCCCTGCCCTTGTCTACTAGAGATGGCGATCGCCCATCCCTTAGGGCTTGATCCGAGCTTGATTGAGCTCAGATTGAGTAAGGATTGATCACACACCATCAAGAAGAGATAAGCAAGACATCTAATGATCAAATTCACTTAAGGTCACACATCGCTTCATAAAGGACCAAAGAAAATTTATCCTAAACTCAATTTTGAATAGTACCTCACCCGAGGCTATCACTAGCGCAACCAACCATCGAGGTAGCTTTGTCTATTAGAGATGAAGCCCTGTTTAAGGTTTGAAGGCTTGAGGTTGAGTAGATCCTCTAATTGGCCAAACTCCTCCTCCTAGGCTTGTGGCTTTGGTCTAGCTTCTCCCTCCCGTGCCTTGGAAGCTTGTTTGAAGACTTGGGTGAGCTCGATTGAGTCCTCTGATAGTGCTTGTAGGAGGAATTGAGCTATAGTAGTGAATTGAGCAAAGTGGAAATCCTTCCTACCTCCCTTATTTTTGGCTTGAAGAAATCGAGAATGGAGAAATGGGAAGTGCTTGAGGAAGCTTGGAGGAACTTGAAGAAGCTTACTATGAGTTCCCTAAGCTCAATTGACTATGTGTGATCTCAAATCAAGTTAAATTAGGGGGAGTATAACTCCCCCCACAAGGATCAGATGGTCGGGAGGTGTTTTGCCATTTTGATCAAATTGATCCCATAAAGTGAGTTTGTTAGGCCATTTTCAGCTTCAAATGATTTGATTTTGGCAGAGGAGTGGAGTGGTGAAGCTTCCATGTGCTCATTTGAGTGGAGGAGTGATCCCAAGTGGAGACTTTCATATTGGGTGGGTGTTTGGGTGACCCCCATTGGGTCATGTGCACCACATTCATTAGTGTCCACTTACTAAGAGGGTGCTATGAAAAGGATATGATCAAATTCTAAGTGGAATTGGCCATGGGTTACCCCGACCTGAGGTGAAATGGTCATTTGGCTTTAATTTCACTTTGAACAGATTTAGCTTAGTTTGAAATTAGTTTGGTCCAAATTTCAAAGAATTTGGAGTTGATTTGATATCATTTGGTTCATGTTGACCTATTTAGGCCAAAATGGGTCAACTTGGGTCAAGTTGACCAATTGGTCAAATTGGGTCAAACCAAGGGTTGGGTCAAGTTCATATGACCTGAAATGTGTTGGCATCATTGGTTTGGTTCAGTTTGATTTATATTTGGTTTTGGTTCATTTGATTTCATTTAGGTCAAATGGGTCAAGTTGACCAATTTGATGCATTTGACCAAATTGGGTTGGATCATGGGTTGGTTTAGGTTTGGTTGGTCATTTAAAATATGTTGCAGGCTTTGGTTTCAATCAATTTTGATTTGATTTGATTTTGGTTCAATTTGACCTTCCAGGTCAAGTTGGGTTCATGGTTAATTAGGCTAGGTTGGGTCTAGTTGGCCAATTGAGGCTTTGGTCATGTTCAATAAATGGTTTAGAATGAATTTGACCCATTGGTTGCAATCAATTTGACTTAGATCAAGATTTGACACATTTTGACTTTTTAGGTCAAGTTGGGTCAACTTGGGTCAAGTGGCCAATTGGACTAGGTTAGGCTCAAATTATGACTTGGTCAAGTTCAAACATTGATCATGAATTTGTTTTGATCAATGGTTTCAATCAATTTGGCCTATGGTAGATTTTGGCTAGTTTAGGTTTCATTTTGGCTAAGTGTTGACTTGGTCAACCCTTAGGTTTGACTTGGTTTGACCCAATTTGAGTGATTGATCATCTCATGATGATTTTTTTGCTCACAATGTGAGGCTTAGGTGGGCTTAGTTCAATCCAATTTGGGTAGGATTAGAATTTGGCTCAAAAAGATACTTTAGGTCACTTTAAGTTAAGTGAGCCTAAGTAGGTCAATTGACTTGATCAAGGCTTGATTCAAGTTTGGTTGAACTCACATATGGACTTATGATTGAAATATAAACCAATTTACAAGTGATTTGTAGTCAAATGGGTTTTGATTCATTTGACAATTTCAAGTTCAAAGGATGAACATGAGTTTGACTTGGGCTTGAGTTTTGAATTAGTTTTGGTTTGATGATTGAAGAATTGATTGAATCATGAGTTTAGTTTTAGGGTAGATTTGGGTTTGAGTATTGAATTTGGTTTTGTATATTTGAATTTATATTTCATTTATATTTGTGAATATAACTGAGAATATAAATGGGTTATGAGAAAATTTCTTGAACTTGAATTGATTTGACTTTGATTTGAAGGAGTTCAAGGATTTATGTTGAAAGAGTTTAGGTTAGAGTTTGATTGAATTTGGATTTGAAATTTGAATTTATTTTGGTTATCTGAATTTATATTTCATTTGTATTTGTGAATATAAATGAGGATATAAATGGGTTATGAAAAAGTACTTTGAATTTGAAGTGGTTTGAATTTGATTTGGATTAAGTCTATAAGGTGAAATTCAAAGGGGTTTAGGAAAGATTTTAGATATGGACTTGAGTTTTAGATTTAGTTTTGGTTATTTGAATTTATATTTCATTTATATTTGTGAGTATGAATGAGAATATAAATGGGTTGTGAGAAAAAAAAATCTTTTGACTTTGAGTTGATTTGGATTTGATTTGGGTGAAGTCCATAAGATGGAATCAAAGTGACTTATGAAAGATTTTTGAATTTGGAATTTAATCATGAGATTCAATTATTTGGAATTGATTCATGATTTGACAAAATCCGTTGGAATTAATTTATGGTTTGTTTTGGAATTGAAGTTGATTTGAGTTTGAGGCTGATTTGGATTTGGAGTTTGACTTGAAAGAAGAGAATAAGGATTTGGTTCAAGCTATAGGGAAGGCAAATTTTTCTAACACCCCAAAGGCATAGCCTATTCCTATGGCTAACTCTTCTAAGTCTCTAGGGTTAGGTTAAGTGTTCTGCTAATCACTAGAAGTGTCTTAAGACTAATGAACTCTTAGTATCTAAGAAGAATCTTAAATCTAAGATAGAGGGGTTGAGAGCTCATTCTAAAAATGAGGTCAATAGTATCATAAGCGTCCGCTACTTATCTTACTTTGACTTTGATAATAAATCCCTCCTTTTGATCAATCCCACTTGATCTTCTAAAAATAAACTAATTGATTGTTCTTTGAAATCTCATTCCTGATATGATGTATGGGGTTTGCCTCCATAGGAACTTAACGAACGATTTAAAATAAACCCTGCTTTACTTTTTCATGTAAAGTAGGGGAAGAATCTCTGGTACATACGAAGATCCATAGTCCTTAGGAGTTCTTATTGAGGTGATTAGGTTCATCGTAGGATAGTGACTTCTGTCTCTCAAGATAGTACACCATTCCTTAATATTATACTTGATCAACCTAATAAGAACATCTATGGATCTACATGGTGTCCCAACAAGCAGCGATTTATATTTTTTTTCATCTATCCTTTTCAAAAGATAGATGAAGATAATAATAAAACTCAACACAGATTTTTCTGGTCACTCCGCTAGGGAGGGTTCCTCTCTCTATCTTTTGTTAATGATCATTGTCCCTAAGTATCGGTTATGGGTTTATACTTTGTGTAAATCCAAGACTATATTTCTTTTCCATTGGCAGCTAATTTATTTCATCCTAAGCTAAGCTAGCCAACATCCTTTAGGTTTTAGGACCTCACTCTGTGTTGGACTTAAAGCCCCAATTGGGTTTCCGAATAGGTGAAAATAAAAATTTAATAAAAAGTAAATAACCAAAGACTTCCTTCTTACCATTTCCATGGTAAGGTGAGGTTCATTCCAAATAATAACAATAATAATAATAATAATAAATCCTTTATAAAAATATCAATTTCCAAAAAGCACTTTTTCAAAATACACATGATAAAATGTTTACACAATTTTTTTTTCATAAATCAATCTCATCTAATAATCTTCATGATTGTTATATGTATGATATTTTCAAAAATCAAATTAATAATCATTCTTTTCAAAAAGGACAAATGAACTTTCTCATTCAATAATGAGGATTTCATTTTCAAAAATAAAATCAATAATCATATTTTCCAAAAGCACTAATGAACATCCTTATTCAATTTATTTTGATGGAGATTTCACTTTCAAAAATAAAATTTGAAATCATAATTTCTAAAAGCACAAATGAACATCTTCACTCAATTTATTTTGATAGAGATTTCACTTTCAAAAACAAAATCAACAATCATGTTTTCTAAAAAGCACAAATGCACATCTTCACTCAATTTATTTTGATGAAGATTTTATTTTCAAAATAAAATTCAAAATCATGTTTTCAAAAAGCACAAATGAATATCCTCATTCAATTTCTTGAATGAAGATTTCATTTTCAAATCAAAACCAATGATGATCTCTTCAAAATTAACAATCATCATTTCAAAATCCAAACAACATATGGATCTTTCATTCAACATACCCAAATTTGCTAAATGAAAATCCTCTTTTCAAAATCAAACAACAATTTGGATCTTTCATTTGGCAGAATTTACTAAGTGAAGATCCACTTTTCAAAATCAAAATCAAATGATACACATTTGGATCTTTCATTTAGCATACCCAAATTTGCTAAGTGAAAATCCTCTTTTAAAATAAAATCATAAACACACATGGATCAGCATATTTTATCCTCACAAATTCAAATTTGGATCTTTTTTACCTAAATTTGCTAAGTGAAGAAAAATCAAAAATCCAAACACAAAACACATTTGGATCCTTTCTTATACCTAAATTTGCTATCCTTTTCAAAATCATCAAAAAAAACATTTAGATTTTCTTAGCATACTTAAATTTGCTAAGAATCCTCTTTTCAAAATCATCAAACACAAAACACATTTGGATCCTTTATTTAGCATACCTAAATTTGTTAAATAAAGAATCCTTTTCAAAAATCAAAACAAAATACATTTGGATTTTCTTAGCATACTTAAATTTACTAAGAATCCTCTTTTCAAAATCATCAAAACATAACACATTTGGATTTCTTAGCATACTTAAATTTGCTAAAATCCTCTTTTCAAAATCATCAAACACAAAACACATTTGGATCCTTTATTTAGCATTCCTAAATTTGCTAAGTAAAGAATCCTCATTTAAAAAAATTAAAACTCAAAATACATTTGGATTTCCTTAGCATACTTAAATTTGCTAAGAATCCTCTTTTCAAAACCATCAAAATAAAACACATTTGGATTTCCTTAGAATACTTAAATTTGCTAAGAATCCTCTTTTCAAAATTATCAAAAATAAAACACATTTGGATCCTTTTTTTGGCATACCTAATTTTCTAAGTAAAAGAATCCTCTTTTCAAAAACAACAAAACATTTGGATTCTTCATTTAGCAAACCCAAAATTGCTTAAGATTCCATTTTCAAATTCACACATGATTCACAAATAAGAAAAAGAAGAAGAAAATTGTTTTCAAACACCTTACATAGCATACCCAAATTTGAATTCCAAATTCACAAATCAAAATAAAATCAATTAACCCTTTACTTTAACATACTCAAATTTGTTAAATAAAGGGTCCTCAAACTCAAAAAATCAAATTCAAATATGAACCTATGGAAGCATCAATCTCTCCAAAGACATTTGAACCCATTTTAACATGCACAAATTTGAAAATGAATTTTACATTCAAAAAGTATCCTTTCCAATCAATTTCAAAATATCTCCAAATTCATTTGAGCCACACTTAACACTTTCAAGTTGTTGAGTGTGGGTTCAAATATAAATCAAAATTCAAAATTAACAATGCAAAATCTGATTCAAACTTGTTTTCAATATTGCACACTTTCGGTTTAGTCGGTCTAGTTGTGCAATTGTTCAATGGTAGCATAGAAATATTTACATTTCCGGGATGGATTTGACCTTGGATGGGCTAGCCTCCCATGTTTGACTTCGTCCACCTCATCCATCCAGATTTTGAGCTTCACATGCCAGACCATCATAGACGGTGAGATCCATGTTGAGTTATCATTTGATTTAGAGAATCTCTTGAAGAGGAAGGGTTGCTGGAGGTATAGTGTGCCCGTTGTTCCCCCTTACTATTTGTTGGCATCAGGGAAAGATGGATTTCATCTCGACAGCGGCATGATCAAGCGGTATCATAGCATAGCGAGGAAGCTAGAGGCAACCAATCAGTTTATAGCAGAGGAAGTACCTAGGATAGTGTATCCTCTCATCAGAGAGAATAAGTTCCATCCCCTCTCTGGTTCTGATAGAGAGGCTGTTAGGTGTATTTCCATTTTAAGATTGATCTAAGGTAATCTTGATTTTTTATATTCATATCTCTTTTGTATTACTATGGAGGAGCTTTCTCAATTATTTTAAAGAAGCATTTTGGAAGCTTGATATAGAAAAATTAAAATGAGTAGCTCTTGCATTTCTTACTTGATTTATATTGATGAAGTACAATTTTTTGGAAAAGCTTCAACTCATAACACAAATGGGCTTAAGATTTTTTTAAATTCAATATCAACCTCATTAAATTACCTCTAACTCAATATATGCTCACTTGAACTATTGATTTTTTCTATTAACTCTTCAATCTTTGACTTTCTATCTCTTATAGATAAAATCAAATCATCATTAGATATTTGAAAAGCTAAATGTTTGTCTATGGCCAAAAGAATTTAGTTATGGAAACACAATAAGCTTAATCAATATCTTGCTTATTATTGTCATGCTCTCATGATTCCTAAAAATTGCATCAAGATCATTAATAATCTTTGTTCTAAAATTTTGTTTCATGAAAATCTATAGAAAAATATTTGTATATTATTTCCTAGAACAAAACATATTGAACCTATGATTTTGATGGTTTAGGAATCTATAATGTTGTTTATTTATCAAAGACATTTGCTCTACACTACTTAGATTGTAGCATACCAATAACTTAATTTTTATTGCTAATGGATAAATATATTATTTTATAGTAATGTCCTTCTGTGTTAATTTATTCATTAGTTAAAATAGATGTATGTTTATGATGCACCAACAATATTTTATAAGAGTATGAAGTGTTGAACATATGTCACATGCTGGTTATATATTTAATTTAAAAACATAAAAAAATTTAGACATTTGTATCCTAAATAAATATGTTTAAAATTTAAAAATATAAACTAAGTGCATAATTTAATAAATAAATGAAGATAAATTTATTTTTTAACTCTTTCTTTGCCTACTATCATGATGTATGAAAGGTACATATATTTTTTATTTATCATTTTGCAACCTTAAATAATATTATTTTTTTCATTCATAGAATGTTAGAATTTGTCGTCACATTTCTTGCATATTTAATTTTGGCAATTACTATATATTATTTTTAATATTTAAGAATTATAAAGTATAATGTCTTGTTAACTATGTGTATGTGTTATATATTTTTAAAAATAAGTGTCTTAGGTTTGTGTTATTATGTTAACTTGTTCCCTTATTTGTAATGACGCATCATAGGTGTCTATATAATATATATTTTTTATAATTTATTTCTACAAATAATAATATTAATGGAAAAAAATTATTAATTTTCTTATAATTGGATCCAAAGTTATTTAGTGAAAGAACCTTGATCTTACTTTAGAAATGAGCCAAACCAAAATTTAAGAGCAAATTAAACAAGGTAGGTTTTGGAAAATCTTATAGGGTTTAGTGGAAATCAAGCCAAAGCCATTTTTAAAGTTAAGAAGAAAAAATTGAAAAGAATTGAGGAAATACAATTCACACACACACACACTCACACAAGAGAGAGAGAGAGAGAGAGAGAGAGAGAGAGAGAGAGAGAGATCAAATCAAATCAAATCAAATCAAAGTGTGAAAATTTTCTATCAAACTATTCCTCAAATTGCTCTTTTTATAGATGAAGATCCAAGTGTATTCTATGTAATTAATAAAAGTAGTATATTTTGAAATAACAAAATGGAATGATCTCTAGTTATGAAGCAGGTGAGTTTGTTTGGTGATTTGAAGGTTATTCCCAGCAAAGATGAAAATTTTAAAATAACATAAACTCTTAAACTTTGAGATATTATTTACTTTAGTCTAATGAGTTTATAATTTTGTCCCTTTAGTACAAGGGTCACTCATTTAATCACTATTCCTATATGAGCATGTTTAGTATTAGGATTTCTATTCAAATTTTAATTATTACACTAAAAGACCCTATAAAATGTAAAAGTTTAGCTTTATTCAACTTAAGGAATTTCATAATCTTTGTCACTTAAGTACCTAAAGACCTTCCCACTATCATTAAGTGATGGTTTTATATAAACAAACCAATTTTAGGGTTGGTAGAATTGGTTTGTGAGCTTAATAATTTTCTACTATTCAATTGATTTGTATTTTTATTAACTTTAAGTTTGATTTAGTGGATTTATTTTCTCTGAGTCAATTTGTTAGAGTTGATTTTGAAAAGTAGAATTTATATTTTGGAGGAAGACATGTTGATTATGAAAGCAAAGATTTACATGATAGGTGATGCAGAATGAACCAAAGTTAGCATTTGTTGAAAAGATAACATGCCATGCTTTTATGTAAAGAAATTTTTTTTATTCACACATAAAAAATTACTAATTAACTCACACCAAAATATTACAATTATATTTATTAATGTGGTATTTATATCCACAATTATACATTTATTTTATTATTTGTTTCTACATAATAAGCTATAAAACCTAACAAAAGTTTGGTTTCTTTTCATGATAAAAGAATTGAGGCGACCATGTAGAATTATAAAGATGCTTTAGTTCGAGTTAGGGGAATGATCAATTAGTGTTTTACATCATCATCTTCACTATAGCAATCTTCCATTCTTATTACCTTACAAAGAAAAGTTAATATTCACTTGAAAATTAGAGTTTTTATGTTCAATGATGCTTAATCTCTTTAAAATTTGTTGCTTTAAAATTATTGTTGCTTATTTTGATATGGCTCACTTTCAGACTTAGGTCAGTGAGCTTATGAATTGGGCTAGAGAAAATATTATAATTTGAGTTTGGGCACATCTATGATATATCTACCTACCATTGGCCTCGCATGTAGAAGCAGGTGTGATATTTGTGCTTAATAATTTCTCCACAATATGATCAACATATGAATATTATGTCAATATCTAACAAGTCATTTATCCCATTTTGAAGCTTTTACATGATATGGTTGAATGTATCTTACTATATTACTTATGTATTAATATTAATGTTGGCTTAATTAGCCTCATGTTCAATTTGATTAATTTTGATGATAACAAAAAAATGCTTGGATGTTCTAATGAATATTTTTATGTGTTTGGATATGTCAATTGCTAATTACATATCAATCTCTAAATTGTTAGAAGAAATTGCAAGAATAAAAGAATGAAAGGGATAATGTGAAGCTCATGATTTTAGGTTATATGACTATTCATATGAGTTCTTTGGCATGAATCAATTTGCTCACAACCTAACATACTATTTTAATGAGGTTAATTTGTATAAATCTTTATTTAATTAACATTCAATTATATGTTTTTCTACATAGCAATAAAATTGTCAAAGTAATAAATGATCATAACTATTAAGTATAATTATTTTATTTACTTAATATAATTAGGTATTTTAATTTAATTTGCTGGTTATATGATAACTAACATATTTATGATTATATATAAATTATATCATAATTTTTAAATATCACATGTCAAAATTAACAAAATTATATAAAATTTTGTATTTTAGTCAAAGTCATTGTTTAATCAAAGAATTCATATCTGATTTTATCTCCAGTTCCTTGGATTTTTTCCTTTAAAATAAGTGGTTACATGACCCACTTTGCATTAAAATTGAATTTATTATGAGTTTTAAACATTACTTGATTTTAATAATGGATGCATGCTACATGCTTTGAATATATTAAGAGCTACATGTGATTACTTTTGACTTTCCCATGTGAATAATTTTTTTGCTAAATTTAATATTTGTTTAATATAAATTATATTTTTATTGAATATTAAATTATCACATGATAACATGAGGTTGTATAATATATTTCTTTGAAATAATTTTTTAAATGACCTTCTTGCCTATAAATAGCCCTCATTCTCTTCATGAAAGCATCCCTCATTCAAAATTCAAAATCTCTCCAGCAAATCTAAGAAAATCTCTTAAATGTTCTTTCCAAGTGTTCTCCAAATATTGCAAGATCAAATCCTTGGTTTGGAAGCTTCAACATCTTCAACAAGCAAGCCTTTTAAATTACTTGAGTTTGTTTTCTTGATCTTAATACTTCTTAGTTGTTCATGCTATTTTCACCATCTATTTCTTCTTTCTAATTTATACTTTTTTGGTGGATTAGTCTTTGAACATTGGTTTTCACATCAAAGCTTCTCAATCATTTTTTGGTGAAAAACTCTTGTGATAATTTGTAGGATCTATTTCAACTTGCTGAAATTTTAGCTTCCTACAAATTTCTTTTGGTTTCTTGAAATATTTCTTCTTTGGTCTTATTTTGAAAGATCATTTATTCTTAGATCTATTTTAAGCATTTTAAAATAAATTCTGAAATTATTTTCATATTTTCTAGATCTTTTTTTTTAATTGAAAGCTTACTAGCCAACTTAGATCTATCATATACTTATTTTTTATTTTGTGATCATTAGCATTAATTGAAAGAATCTTTTGGTTAAAAAAAAAAAATTACTCCTTGCTGAAATTTATCTTATCATGAAAAGAATATTGTGAATTTATTTTGAAATCATTTTGTATTATTCTACAAATTATAATAACTTAAACATCCTAGTAAGATCACTTTAAGATATTTATTTTATTAAGTGAGCATTTTGCTTGCCAAATTTTTTGAGTTGTAAAGTGATCATTTATAAGTTGTGAGATCACTTTTGAATTTGATTTCTTGGTATATTTGTGAGAGATTTACTTTATCAAAATTTATTATTTTGTATTTTTTTTGTGTTGTAAAATTTATTTTGGGGTTGTACTAGCGTCCATTTGTAGGAGAGTACATATTGTTATAGGGGTTGTACTTGCCCCATTATAGGAGAGTACTTTTTGTAAACCATTTTTCATTTAGTGGATTCCTAGCCAGGGGAGGCTAGGCGTGGACGTAGGCCGGTTTTGGGGTTTGGCCGAACCACGTAAAAATCGTGTGCCTCTTGTCTCTATTTACTTTATTGTATTTTTATTTTTTCTGCATTTAAAATTATATCTTATCATTATAAAATCAAAATCTAATTTTCTATTTAAAAATTAAAATTTAAGTTTTGAAAATTTTAATATTACCCAATTCACCCCTCTTGGGTGCTATAGTGTCTCATTGGTATGCCTAGGCTCTTTTATTGGCTTAACATCCAAGAGTAAATCTTTTCACTATGGCACAAGGTTTCACAAAGGGTTTCATTAGGGACAATCCACTCATAGACCTCCACTTTCGGATAGTGTACCATTTGATTATTGGAAAAATAGAATTAGTACATTCTTAAGAGGTCAAGATGCACGCATGTGGTATATGTTGACACATCAATATCATACACCCACAGAAGTAAATGGCATTAAAGTAGAAAAACTTTTGAGGAATGGTCTATAGAGAGAACTTGATGAATTGAATGCTAGGGCTTGTAATACTTTACATTGTGCTTTATTACGATGATTACATGAAAATTTCTATGTTAAGTCGCAAAGAAATATGGGATAAACTTATTATAACTTAAGAAGGAACTAGTGAAGTTAGAGATGCTCACATAAATAGACTTGTTCATGATTATTAGTTATTTCATATGTCTCCTTCAATCTATTTATGTATACTAGATTTATGAAAATAATTAACACATTACATTCTCTTGGAAAAACATATAGGAATCAAGACTTAGTTTATAAGATTCTTAGATGTCTTCCAAAAGAATGGGAAGCTAAAAACATATTAGTGAAGCTAAAGATTTATCTACTTATCCACTTGATCAGCTTTTGGGTTCTTTGATAGCACATGACAGTTATTGCTCAAAGGGATAAGATGGATAACTCAAAAAGGAGAAGGAGAAAGGAAAAGCCATTGCACTACAAGTTGATGATAGTGATGAGCATAACACCTCAAGCTCGGATGGTGATTGTGATGGGTCATGCTTTCCAAAAGGCTTGGGAACTTGCTAAGGAAGAAGAATCAAAGGTATAAAAATCTAAAATTATAAATTTCAAACTAAGAAATTTCCTACAGTGAAGGGATCATTTGCTATCATTGTAAAAGCACGGACACATAAGAGGTGATTGTCCGAACTTATTGAATCAAAGAAAAAGAAATTGATGTAAACAAAAGAAAAATATGAAGGAGAAAAAGTACCATAAGAAGAAGAGAAAGCTTTATGGGCCAATCCATTCAAATGAATCAAGTACTAGCTCATCGATGAAGAGGTCAACATATGTCTTATGGCAAATGGAGAATTTGACTTAGATTCTCAAGAGGTATGTAATGATATATCTAATGATGAATTAGATGATGCTTTTAATGATTTAGTTATTGAATATAAAAAATTAAAAGAAAATACAAAACCTTAGAAAAGAACATAAAAATTTAGATATGCATTTTTTTTAGATTAAAAAATGTGATAATTTAAAGTAAAAATACTTCTTTATTAAATTGTTCCTTAGTTGTAGGTAAACTTGAAAGAGAGAATATCTTATTAAAAGCAAGATTAGAATTATGTTTAAAATCACAAGTTCATTATAATACTTCATCAAGAAAAACATTTAATAAAAATTATTTGCATCATACACATCCCACTCATATATCTTATAATTATCATTCTAAATCATATGCAAACACTAATGTTTGGTGCAACTATTGCAATAAAAAGGGCATATTTCATTTGATTGCTACGTAAATACAAAATACTAAGCAATCATCTTATGTATGGGTACCAAAAGGTACAAACACTACACAAACCATGCATGCTAAATATCTTACTTCAAATTTAGAATGTGGACCCAAACATGTTTGGGTTCCAAAAGTTAACATGTGAGTTTATTTTGTAGGAATGCCTTCAAAGCAAAATCAAAGAAGGCATGTGGTACTTGGATGGATGTTCAAGACATATGAGATAAAGATAAATTCACAACTTTAGAATCAAGTGATGGAGGATTTGTTACATATGGAGATAATGCGAAGGGAAAAATCATTGGCATTGGTTCTATTTGTAAGAATTCTATCACTTTAGATAAAGTTTTTCTAGTAGAAGGATTAAAACATAATTTAATTTCTATTAGTCAATTATGTGATAAAGGTTTGAATGTAGTATTCCATCATCATTGCATTATAAAAATAATGAAAATGTTTTGCTAGTAGGGAAAAGATACAAAAATATTTATGTCATTGATTTAGATAGCTTTCATGATGTAAATTTAAACTTACTTTGTTTTAAAAGCACTCATGATGATATATGGTTATGGCATAGGAGACTATGTCATATTAACATGCACTTAATAAAATTGCTAAACTTGATTTAGTAGTTGGTTTGCATAAATTAAATTTTCATTCAAACTATGTTTGTGATGCATGTATTCATGGTAAACATTCTAGAAGCTCATTTAAAAGTAAAATATTGTTTCTACTTCTAGACCTCTAGAATTATTACACATGGAT
The DNA here is from genome assembly GCA_021442155.1 of Cymbidium sinense. NCBI lineage: Eukaryota > Viridiplantae > Streptophyta > Magnoliopsida > Asparagales > Orchidaceae > Cymbidium > Cymbidium sinense. The sequence goes on along the minus strand of CM038220.1, from coordinate 58,090,431 downwards.
TTATTTGGTCCTATTAGCACCACTAGCTTAGGTGGAAAAAATTATGGTTTTGTGATTGTTGATGATTTCTCTAGATATACTTGGGTCTTATTTGTAACTTACAAGGATGATGTTTTTGGTGAGTTTAGAAAGTTTTCTAAATATATTCAAAGAGAACAAGGCCTTTTGATTAATAGGGTTCAAACTGATCATGGTGGCGAATTTGAAAATAAATTATTTGAGGATTTTGTGATGAACATGGGATTAGACATAATTTTTCTGCACCTAGAACTCCCAACAAAATGGAGTAGTAGAGAGAAAAATAGAATATTAATTGAATTAAGTAGATCTATGCTTGATGAGTATAAATTGCCAAAATATTTTTGGGCGATAAATCTTGCATGTTATGTAATGAATAGGATCTATTTTAGACCAATTTTGAAGAAGACACCCTATGAATTGTTTTTTGGAAAGAAGCCTAAGATTGAACACTTTCATGTATTTGGATGTAAATGCTTTATTTTGAATAATGGAAAAGATCATTTAGGTAAGTTTGATTGCAAATCGATGATGGTATTTTCTTAGGATACTCTCTTTCTAGTAGAGCTTATAGAGTTTACAATAAAAGAAAATGATTGTAGAAGAATCAATACATGTTATTTTGATGAAAATTTGATTGATCCTATTAGAAATGAAGTGATTGATAACTTTAAGAAAATATCTTTAGAAGATAATATGGATGATTCATTGCCTAAAGAATGGAAATATAATAAAAATCATCCAAAGGAACTAATTATAGGGGATCCTTCAAAGGAGTTATGACTAGAAGGCATAGTAGAAGTTGTAGATCATTGACATTTTTATCGGTTGAACCTAAAAATTTAGAAGAAATGATAATTTTGGATTATTGCTATGGAAGAGGAGTTAAATCAATTTGTAAGAAATGATGTTTGGGAATTAGTCCCAAGGCCCCAAGATCAAAATGTCATTGGAACAAAATGGATCTTTAGGAATAAGCTAGATGATTCAGTTGTATTATTAGAAATAAAGCTAGGTTAGTTGCACAAGGGTACTCACAAGTTGAAGGTATAGATTTTGAAGAATCTTTTGCACCATTAGCAAGACTAGAAGCTATCGTTACTCCTTGCTTATGCTTGTTTTAGAAATTTTAAACTTTTTCAAATGGATGTCAAAAGTGCATTTTTGAATGGATTTATTGACCAAAATGTATTTGTAGAGCAACCACCTGGATTTGAGAGCCTTGATTTTCCAAATCATGTGTATAAATTAAAGAAAGCCTTATATGGTTTAAAACAGCTCCTCGTGCTTGGTATGATAGGTTAAGTAACTTTTGATAGATCATGGATTTAGAAAGGCGAGTAGATACCACTTTATTCCTTAAGAGCATAGATGATGATTTGATTGTGGTACAAGTGTATGTAGATGATATATTATTTGGAAGTACAAATGAATCTTTATGCCATGAGTTCTCATCTTTGATGTCTAAAGAGTTTGAAATGAGTATGATGGGAGAACTTAATTTTTCTTAGGTCTTCAAGTGAAGCAACAAGAAAATGGCACATTCATCTGTCAAACTAAGTATATAAATGAATTGCTTGAGAGGTTTGACATGAAAAGATTTAAATCTAGTAAAACTCCTATGAGCCCATCTATAAAATTGGATTTAGATGAATTAGGAAAATCGTTGATCAAAAACTTTATAGGAGTATGATAGGTTCACTTTTATACCTTCTTTGCTAGTAGGCTGATATTATGTTTGCTATTTGTTTGTGTGCTCGTTTGTGCCAACCCAAAAGAATCTCATTTAATAGCGGTCAAGCGTATCTTTTATTTGATAGGCACTACTAGGTTAGGTTTATGGTATCCTAAAATTCTTTATCATGTGATTTGATTGCCTATTCGATGCTGATTTTGCAGATGCAAAGTAGATAGAAAAGCACATCGGCATATGTCATTTTAGGATCATCACTTGTGTCTTGGTCATCTAGGAAACAAAATTCAGCTTTATCCACTTCTTGAGTACATAGTGCGGTAGTTCTGTTCAGTCCTTTAGTTAAAGCAACAATTAGAAGATTTTGGTATTAAGCAAGATCACATTCTAGTTCAATGTGACAATACTTGTGCTATTAGTTTAACTAAAAATCATATCCAGCACTCTCGAACCAAGCATATAGAAATTAGACATCATTTTATTAGGGATCATGTTTTGAAAGGTGATGTTAATATTAATTTTATTAACGATTTACAAATTGCAGATATTTTTACAAAACCCTTACCGAACGTTTTGTACTTTAAGGCGCATGCTTGGAATGTTAGATCCTAATATTTAAAATTGTATGTAGTTTTTCTCACTTTTTGATGTTGTCAAAAGGGGGAGAAGAGTAAAATGTTGGTTAATATTAAGTTTATTTAATGCATACATTTAGGGGGAGCAACATTATTCATCTCATATGCAAAATTTTTTTTAATAGAATTTCTTTCAAAAACTATGATGAAAGGTCAATTTGCACCTTCATCAAAATCAATACCAACATTAGTTTGTCATCATCAAAAATAGCCTCATGTTCAATTTGATTAATTTTGATGATAACAAAAAATGCTTGGATGTTCTAATGAATATTTTTATGTGTTTTGATATATCAATTGCTAATTACATATCCAATACATCTCACAAATTGTTAGAAGAAATTGCAAGAATAAAAGAATGAAAGGGATAATGTGAAGCTCATGATTTTAGGTTATATGACTATTCATATGAGTTCTTTGGCATGAATCAATTTGCTCACAACCTAACATACTATTTTAATGAGGTTAATTTGTATAAATCTTTATTTAATTAACATTCAATTATATGTTTTTCTACATAGCAATAAAATTGTCAAAGTAATAAATGATCATAACTATTAAGTATAATTATTTTATTTACTTAATATAATTAGGTATTTTAATTTAATTTGCTGGTTATATGATAACTAACATATTTATGATTATATATAAATTATATCATAATTTTTAAATATCACATGTCAAAATTAACAAAAATATATAAAATTTTGTATTTTAGCCAAAGTCATTGTTTAATCAAAGAATTCATATCTGATTTTATCTCCATCAGTTCCTTGGATTTTTTCTTTTAAAATAAGTGGTTACATGACCCACTTTGCATTAAAATTGAATTTATTATGATTTTTTAAACATTACTTGATTTTAATAATGGATGCATGCTACATGCTTTGAATATATTAAGAGCTACATGTGATTACTTTTGACTTTCCCATGTGAATAGCCGAATTTTTGCTGCTAAATTTAATATTTGTTTAATATAAATTATATTTTTTGAATATTAAATTATCACATGATAGCATGAGGTTGTATAATATATTTCTTTGAAATAATTTTTTAAATGACCTTCTTGCCTATAAATAGCCCTCATTCTCTTCATGAAAGCATCCCTCATTCAAAATTCAAAATCTCTCCAGCAAATCTAAGAGAAAATCTCTTAAATGTTCTTTCCAAGTGTTCTCCAAATATTGCAAGATCAAATCCTTGGTTTGGAAGCTTCAACATCTTCAACGGCAAGCCTTTTAAATTACTTGAGTTTGTTTTCTTGATCTTAATACTTCTTAGTTGTTCATGCTATTTTCACCATCTATTTCCTCTTTCTAATTTATACTTTTGGTGGATTAGTCTTTGAACATTGGTTTTCACATCAAAGCTTCTCAATCATTTTTTTGGTGAAAACTCTTGTGATAATTTGTAGGATCTATTTCAACTTGCTGAAATTTTTAGCTTCCTACAAATTTCTTTTGGTTTCTTGAAATATTTCTTCTTTGGTCTTATTTTGAAAGATCATTTATTCTTAGATCTATTTTAAGCATTTTAAAATAAATTATTGTGCTGAAATTATTTTCATATTTTCTAGATCTTTTTTTTTTTTAATTGAAAGCTTACTAGCCAACTTAGATCTATCATATACTTATTTTTTTTATTTTGTGATCATTAGCATTAATTGAAAGAATCTTTTTGGTTAAAAAAAAAAATTACTCCTTGCTGAAATTTATCTTATCATGAAAAAGAATATTGTGAATTTATTTTGAAATCATTTTGTATTATTCTACAAATTATAATAACTTAAACATCCTAGTAAGATCACTTTAAGATATTTATTTTTATTAAGTGAGCATTTTGCTTGCCAAATTTTTGAGTTGTAAAGTGATCATTTATAAGTTGTGAGATCACTTTTGAATTTGATTTCTTGGTATATTTGTGAGAGATTTACTTTATCAAAATTTATTATTTTGTATTTCTTTTGTGTTATAAAATTTATTTTGGGGTTGTACTAAGTAGAGAGTACATATTGTTGTAGGGTTGTACTTGCCGTTATAGAGAGTACTTTTGTAAACCATTTTTCATTTAGTGGATTCCTAGCCAGGAGGCTTGTAGGCGGTTTGGGGTTTGGCCAAACCACGTAAAAATCGTGTGCCTCTTGTCTCTATTTACTTTATTGTATTTTTTTATTTTTTTGCATTTAGAATTATATCTTATCATTATAAAATCAAAATCTAATTTTCTATTTAAAAATTAAAATTAAAGTTTTGAAAATTTTAATATTACCCAATTCACCCCCCCTCTTGGGTGCTATAGTGTCTCACAATTAAGTCAATACCTAACACGACAAAAACAAATCTTAACTTTTATTTATTTATTTTGATAGATGGCTACTTAGATATCTTGCATAAATTCACCCTCTAAACACAACTTCTCATACGATGATTTTTTTTTAAAAGGAGAATCATTTGATCAACTATTGGCAGTTGGCCGAGTAACGAGTGTAGCTCATATCAAACCTAATTGAACTTGAGATTGGATCTCATCAAACTAATATAAGACTGTATTGAAATAGTTCATTTTATATTTGTTATATTTGAATTAATGTATGTGTTGTGAGAACTTTAAGAAAATAAATTATCAATTAAGAAATAAATTTAACACAACTAAAAAAAATAAAAGTAATTAGATTGAAATTGCCTGGGAGGGAGGTGTGCTGATGATACTATCCTTATAGCAGATCAAGCATTGGGTGCACCAATTTGTGGTTCACTTTTTTACTCGTGAGATATAACACATCCCCTTATCTTGATCGTACGTGCACCATGACTGATCGGTAAAATTTTGAACTAATTGTGTGTCTCTTGTTGCCCAAAAATGAAATGAAGAGAATGACAAGAAAATATATGAATAGATAAAGGAAGAGAGAATATTCAAATTTTCTCATGTCATTCAAGATCACATTATCATCTATTTATAGGTGAAAGATGAGGGCCAAATATAAAATCACATAATTATGATTTATAGCCATTATTAGCTATTATTTAAAGTTATAAATTATTTTATTTGTATTCATTTAATTTATGTTATAAATTATATAATTAATATTTTTATTATAATAACATTTTAATAAAAATGTTAAGAATAACATTATATAGTGTAACGTTATTATGACGTTATAATAATTTTTTTCTTTATTTTTTCTATAATACTTTCCTCTCCAGTAAAAAAGAATTCTAAATAAACTTGAGGTGAATAAAATAAGAGATCAATAATCAATATTTTCATTTTGGATAACTTTTATCACGCATTCGATGAAAGTACCTTCCTGGTTTGAACTTTCACTTAGTATAACCAAAATCTAATAATAATAAATACCATAATAACAGAAGTTTTGAACTAAGTATATAAATTATTATATCATTTGGTATACATATGATATGAGACACACTATAAGTTCTATCAAGTGTGCGCTTTAAATGACGTGCTTTCATCTCAATTCATAAGAGAGAGAGAGAGAGAGAGAAAGAGAGAGGAGAGAGAGAGAGAGAGAGGAAGAGAGAGAAAGAGAGGAAAAACACACAATCTTGCAAAATCCCCTCATTCAATCCTCGCCACACCTCTTGCACTTAGTGGAAATGACCACACAATAGCAAAGGAAGACTTGGGAGCTAGAATCCAAGGTTACTAATCAGCCATCACCTCCCAACCATTTCCCATCACCATTAATGATGATTTTTAGCCATCATTAAGAACATAGGAAAGAGGCACTAAAGTGATTGAATTATGGCATTATTCACTCTCCAAGAGCTCTCCCAAGTAGGGCTGTCAAAAAAGCTCATTGTTCGCGAATAGCTCGTGTTATATTTGAAAATGTATATTTCATGCCAAACGTGACACAGTCTATCACGTCAGCGCTAACTGGTTTAAAAAGGAAATTCAAGATTTCTGAATTTAAAAAATGTCTAAAATTACTCAGAACTTCCAAAAATCATAGAAAAGTGAATATAAATAAAAAAATTTCAAATAAAGGTTCTATGGATTCATCTTGATGAGAGGAATCTACAAAAATTTAAATCCCCAAATTATTTTGGGTATTGTAGCCTTAATTTAGGTTTAATTAAAAACTATTAAACCTTAATTACTCTTAAACCATAAATTTAATTGATATAGAACTTTGGGGAAATGCAATTAGGGCTAATGCACACATTTTGCAAATTTTTCATAATTTATTTCACTGTATTTTATGGGAAATAGAAATTTAAATGCTAAACCTCAATTTTAATTAAATAAATTAATTTAAAATGAAATAATTAATAAAGATGAATTAGAAAACTTTAAATTAACCTAATGAACCCTAATGAACAATAAAACCTTAAGGCAACTCAGTTAAACTTAATAAATCACAATTTAACTTAATTAAGCAATTAATTAAATTAAATAATTCAAATAATTAACTAGAATTTAATTAAATCATAATAAATCAACCAAATGTCCAAAAATTATAAATGAACCCTCATTGCAAACATATTTCAGAGAGAAATTAATGAAAAATAAAACCTCTAAATAAATTTCATTAAATTAGGCATAATTTAAGTTTTTAATAAAATAATTATAACTTTAATTACACCCTAATTATGAATATAATCAAGATAAAACTTCGGAAACATGAAATTGGCATGAAACCCTCCTTGTTAAAAATTTTTGAAACCCAATTGATCTTTGGATTGGGAGTTGTTGAATTTCCAAATTTATAGATCAATATTAAATCTATAATAAATTAGAAAATCCATTAATTCATTAAATCATGAAATAAATTGAACTAATCTTAATCAAACATAAAAGAAATACTTAAGGTAATTCTTCAAATAGCCTAAGTCAAAGGATTAATCAATTTCAAACTTAAGGACTAATGAAATTAAGCCTTAAATTAATGAAATAATTAATGAAATCAAATATTAAAACTTAAATCACCAACTCTTAATAAATCTTTACATCTCCAATGAATCAAATGAAATGAATGCAAAACTTAACCTAAGTACTTTAGGTTAACCTAAACTAAATCAAATGAAATCAACATGACTTAATCCAAAAGATTAATGTAAACGAAATGAACTAATTCAAATAAAATCAAATTAATAAATTAAACTAAATAATGTAATTCAAATAAAATCAAATGAAATAATTCAAACCAAACTAAATTGAAAACTAAACCAAGAATGTAAATCAAATTTAGTTTCCAATGAAAAGAAATGAAATATCATTTCAAATCCAAATTCAAACCAACTAAATGAAATCAAAAAATTAATTAAGAAACTTAAGGATCTTAGTTAGACCTCTGGAAGGAATCTTCATCTTGGGATGATGATTTCATTCTTTTATGAATTAGGATGTTGAATAGGGTGAGTTCAATCCAAAATGGTCCATTATTATTCATTTTTTGAAGATCTAAACATCACTTTAACCAAATAAAGTGAAAATAAAATGAAACTAAATCACTAAATCATTTGAATTGAAACCACCAAAGATAAAATTCAAACAAACTCAAATCCCAAATTGAAACTTGAACTAATAGAGGCTTAGTAAAGACCTACCACACAAGCCTATCTTCTACACACACACACTAGATCATTTAGGTCACAAACTTTAGATTTAGGTTAGATCGTTCTGTGTATAGTTCTCTGCAATATGTTGTGATATGTTGTGCTACACATTTCTGTGCGGTCTATTGCTTTAGACTAAATGCCTAGGTTTGTTTGCCCATTAGACTGGATGGTAGGGTGTTCTTTCTAGAATTAACTCTATTTTTTGTAAGGGATTGTGTTAAAGAGATTGTTGTCATAAAAAATAAATAAAAATTATAAAATTATTGTTTACTTGTAGGTGTTGAAAGATATCTTAACATAGTCCATACGATAGGTGGGCTTGACAAGCAACTAATGCTAAGCCCATATGTTTTTAAAATATAACTATTGTGTGCTATTTGTATTTCCTAACATATGTTTTGTAGGACTTAGGATTTCTTTTTAAATTTTAAAATGTAAATTTGAGCTTAGAACTAGGTTAGGATCTATGGGGTCTAGGATTAGCAGGAGCTAACCCTACTAGGAGATGGTGCAATAGTCCCCTATGGAGCTTGATGGATGTCCCTGAAGAAGGAGACGATGCTGGAAAGAAAACCCATAGATCTAGACTTGTAGTTCTAGGTCTAGCTATTTAAGGGCAGAGGTCGACTGCCCTTTTTTTTTTCTTCGGGTGGCGGTACCTGGCCACATTGACCTATTTCTATAAATTTAAATTGGCTTGATTTATTTTAGGTGCGTAATAAAATCAACATACTTTTATAGGTTTATTTCTATGTTGTGTTTTCTTATGAATGAAAGCTTGGATGATCAGGCTCATAGGAAAAACTAAATTTTCTACCTAACTTAAATCTAAACAACTAAAATAAAAATAAATATAACTTGAAAGTTCATATAATTAAAGCCTAAGGAACAACATAAAATTAATTAGAAACCATATGGTTTGAAATCAGGAAATCATATTATTTTCATTCTTTAAATTGGGCAACTTCACCCATTGCACATAAGGGGCATTTGTCCTATGAGGATGACACGTTCTTGGGGAAGCCTTCCTTCTATTATTGATTTGGCCTATAACCATTTATAATTGCATGACATTAGGCATAAATTCATACCCATGGACTAAAATAAATCTTGAGTAAAAATTAATAAAATATAAAAAATATGCATTAGTTAGATGCATTTTCATACCCTACGTGATTCTAGGGATTAGGGAGTGAGTTTAGTTTCATAGATTACTTTCCTAAAAATACAATAGCTTAGCCATCTTGCATTCATGGGACTTAGCTTCATGAATTTAAAATGCCCTTAGGTGGTGTTGGCTGGCAGCCCTCTCCAAGCGGGTTATAAGTCCAGAAGAGTCAGGGATAGGTTAATTCCTTCAAGTGAGAGGAATGACTGATAATTCCCAAAATAGAACTAGGTCGAGTATCTAATATGTGTTACAAGCACATGTAGACTAGGTTTTGAAGCATCTTGTTCAAGAATAAGTCTTCAATACTAGGCATTTCTGCAGTCTTGTGCTGTTAGAATCTAAGTACTAGATTTCTAAGAAAATGCCATCTCAAAATCTAAATAAAATTCTAAATTTAAAGCCCAATTATAGGATAGTTGAAATGTCTACTAGGAATCCTAGTATCAATAGGTTTTTTATACTTCATCCCAATCGGCTTCCAAAATCACTCTCTCTAGTTTGGACTGTTCCCAATTGAAATTCTAAAATTCAATCCTTTGAAAATCACCTTAGAAATATTTAGAAATAATAACTTATTTCTTTAATAGAGAGTATTCTTAGGAAGAGACCCTTCTTAAGATGTAAATAACTATAGGGGCTTGCCTCTATAGGAAACCATGAACCCAGTTTAAAATAAATCTTGTTCTACATTCTCATGTAGTTCAGGGGAAATATCTTTGGTACACAAAGACCCATTAGCCTTAGGAGTATTTTATTGAAATGATCGAATCCATTATAGAAAAATATATTTATCTTTTGAGATAATATGCTTATTACTTAATGACATATTTGATCATCTAACTAATAAATTCGTAAACTCTATGTGGTATTCTAAATTTTCTCCACAGCGAGGGTTTAAGTAGCCCCAAGGAGGTCCTTACCTCACTCCTCTGGTTAACAATGATGAAGAACTTGTTTAAAAATTTTATACACTTGTATGTACATTTATCTAATGGGAGAAAATCCCATTTTCTACAAAATACATATATGCATTTGTGGTGAATAATTTCCTATTAGGGAGTCACCTTTCAAATTTGCAAAGAAAAGAAAGAAGAGATCTTATAAAAATTTGTCTTAGTAAGATGCCACGGAGATCCGTAGATGTACTTATTCAGGTGATCGGATACATCATCTAGGTATAGTGTAATATCTCAAAAGAGAGAAGTCACTTCCCTTTAATGGAACCAATCACCTCAATAAGGACTCTTAAGGATGATGGGTCTGCATATGTACCAGGGGTTCTTCCCTTACTTTACTTGGAAAGTAAAGCAGGGTTTATTTTAAACTGAGTTCTTTAAGTTCCCTGCAAGGGCAAGCCCCCATAGTTAATTACATCCTAGGATGGGATCCCTTTGGAAAACTCTCGATTAAGGTAAATGATTGTTGTCTTTGAAGACTTCAATAGAGAGGACTATTAATTGATTAGTTTTATTTTTGAAGATCAAATGGGATTGATCAAAAGAGCAAGTTATTATTGAAGCCAAAATGGAAGATAAGTAGGAAATGCTCACAATGCTAAGAAACCTAGAGAGCATCTCAAACTATTCTGAAATTGGGCTTTATATTTTTGGAAATTGATTTAGTTTGTTTGAGTTGCATTTTTTATTAGAATTTTAGGACATAAGATTCCTTAACATAATATTAAAGAAATGCCTAACATGTGAGGAATTATGCTTATGGTCCACAAAGGGGAGAAGTAACCTCATAACCTAAATCTAGGGAGCTTCGATGAGGGCCGGAAGCACAACCTAAATCTAAGGCAAAAAATGGGTAATTGGTTTGCCTCCACAAGAGAGGACAAACCACCCGATAGCTTGACTTACAACCGCCCGGGGGTGGCCGTCAACTAACTCCTACAATTTTAAATACATGTTGGCAAGTCTTTATGCTTATTCAAGATAGCTAGGCTGTTATTATTTACAAAGAGGCAAAGTCCTTAAACTCACTCTCTAAAGAGACAAGATCATGTAAAGGGACATGTTTCAAATGACCTAAATCTAATGCATTTCAAAATTTATTTTATTTCTATTTTGGAAAATTATTTTGACTCAGGCTAATAGGATTTTTATGACTAATGAATGATAAATTAGATTATTGGCCAAAATCAGGGAGAAGGTAGGAGGTGAGTTTCCACCACGACCCTCAAAGGTCAACCCGGGTTCTCTGGTAAAGGTGAAAGCCCTCCAATGAAGAGTGAAATAAGATGCATTTGTGCATGATACTATAAAGAAATGCTCATCCAGCTAAGAGGTTGCTAATTCTTTTGTCTTGATTTTAATCCTAAGCTTCAAGTGAGATTATGAGTTATTTAATTTTATTTTGAGTTATTAAGTTGGGTAAAAGATTTATTTTTCCTAAAGAGCCTAATCCACATCCAAGCCATACATAAAGCAAGGAAGAAACTAGGAAAATCATGCCACTTAATGCAAACATTAAACAAATCATCAAATAATTTATAAAGCTAATCGCAAAAAAGAATAAATGGTCATTTGTGGTTGGGCACCATCGCACAAATCTGAAAATATCAAATATGGGTAACTGAGCTCTACCCTTATACAACATGAATTATAAATGAATTGAATTACAATTTAATCAAAGGAATTCATTATTATGGGGGTCTTCAAGCTTTATTTTTCTTTCTTCTTTCTTCTTTCTATCTTCTTCTTCTTTCTTCTTTTTCTTTTGGTTCCTCCTTTAGATGGTTGGAAGGTGGATGCTCCTTTGCATCACATGATGCATAAGATGGGATCTTATGAACAATGCTCATCTTAATCCCCATGAAAAATCATTCCAAAATCCTAAATATACAAATTTTTACATGAAAAGGAAAAGGGAAATCTAACTAATACGCAAAACAAAGGTTAGTTAAATCACACCACACAAATCCCAAGCATGTATATTGGACTTAACACACCACACATGGGTGACTAAGTCCACCTGGCCTATGGACTATGCTTAGGGGTATAAGTAGCTACAAGCAAGAAGCATATATATATTTATTTATGATAGGGCCTCTTAAGCACAATCCCCTGTAGAAAAGAATAATTAGACTAAGCACGTCTTACCATTCATTCTATGAGCATACACCTATCATATAATCTAAAACATTCATCACAAAACAAAACATAACATCAAACCATGCACCGACCTAACCTAAAGATAGAAGTGGTGACTTAGGCTAATGTTTGTGCTATGAAGGTTTGTGTGGTATGCTTAACTTAAGACTTTAGGTTCAAGTTTTCTAAGTGTGAAGGACATGCTACACTTAGAGGAGAGTTTCAATTAAGTTGTTTAAGTATTTTGGGTTGGTTTTATTTCATGTTTTAATTTGGTGTGAGTGAAACCTACAATTACTTACTAAGTTTTGAAGAGAGGGAAAGAGAAGATAACTTCTCTTTCCTTCCCTAATCCTTAAATAATTTCTAAGGTAGGTTCATGTTTTAGTTTTATTTAAGTGAATGTTTTGATTACATCTTTTAATCAATCCTAAGATTAGACAAACTCTAAACAAACATATTCAAAAAGAATGCATTATAAGATTAAATAAAATGAATCAAAATTCATATAACACACATTACTTCAATTCTTCCCTAACATATATAACATGCATATGGATGGATCCTAAGCATATCTATACATGCAAATGAGAGTAGTTAACACACTTTATGATGCCTGCTATGTAATGCATTTAAGAAAATTTAGAAATTGAATATGCACAATTTTTCTTAAGTAGAAAAGGTTTTTCTTATACAAAATTTCACATACATACATGAAAGTAAGAAAGGCATAAGTGAGTACATCACCATTGTTAACTAGAGGTGTAAGGTACAAGACCTACTTAGGGCTACTTAAATCCTCGTAACCTCAGAGTTGTCCAGACTAATATGCCACTTTTTTTAAGTACAAACATGTATATAAAAGAAATGAAATGGGGAAGGAATATGCAAAGGTTGTTTAATGGATTCATTTTTGTTTATGCAATTTATTCATGCATGTATAGGCAATCCTTCTTAGATGATGGCATAGGGATGAATAGGGTGTGAGATTAAGTAAGTGTTGAGTTCTTTTCAAATGAACCCTACATCTTACTAACTCCTATTCAAAACTATAGTAACATGAGGAAGAAAGAGAGCCTATGCTAAATGTGCTTTTATAATCCATCACATGCAAACTTATAATTAAAATTAGAATAACACACTTTCAGATTTGATATTTCATTTATGAGTTTTGAAAATATTTTGGATTTAGTAGTGATAATAGCCACTCATATTTTACTTTAGCCATCACATGCACATTTGACATAAAGTAAATAATTTTTATTTTAAAAATTTGAAACATGAAATTATGAATGCATGAATCTTATGGCATACAGCTTAACATGTTGGGAAAGATCAAAAGTAATGAAAGCATATGAACAAACTCACTTTACTTAAATCCTAAAGACATTCTTAAGGAAGAAGAAAATTTAGAATAAATCAAAGTGAATTTCAAAATGATTTTGTTTAGTTTGAAGTTTAATTTAATTTTGAAAAGGTGAGATGAGTTTGTTGTTCCTAACCCATTCCCACATGTGTTTTATATTTTTGTTTAATTTTCAAATAATTAAATCCATTTTTAAGCATTGATTAGGTTAAGGTATGCTTTAAGTTCCTTTATTAATCCTTACCTACAACACCTTAGAAAAATTAACTAAGTAATTATGAGCCAATGAGATGACATAAAACTCACAAGGAATTTAAATTTACAATGCACCTAATAATGAAAAGGCTTAATGTAATTTGGCTTACAATTAAAAGTTAATTAAGCTAAGGGGTTTTGCTTAAGTACTTTAAAATAACCCTTCACACTTATGAAAGGGGTTTTTATTTCCTTAATTAGAGTTAGGCTATTAAACACTTAAGCATCTACCCAAGATAGATTAATTAAGTTATGGAACTTTTTTGAATTTTTTAAAATTGTTTAAGGGGGTGATTAATGAGTTGACCCTTAATTAAGAGGGGATTAAGGAGAGAAACAGAGGGTTTAGGGAATAGCTTAGGGGAAATGCCCCAAAATTATTCCATAAAACCCCTACTAATTGGATCTAACCTTAATCAAACTTAATCATAGGATAAATCCACTAATCATTCCTTAATTACCCTTAATTACATGAAAGGGGTAATTAGGGAATGAAATTGTAATTTCTCCAATTTAGCCATCAATAAATCTCAAGAAAATTAGAGGAGGCAGTGGTCATCCCCTAAAATGAACCCTAGAAGTTTGAGATTAATTGATGACCTAATTAAAGAATAATTAGCTAATTAAAATTCTTAAAGAAACCTAAATTCAGAGAAAAGAGAAATTAAAAATCCATTGAAAACATTTTCTAGAATATTCTAAATGCAATTATCTTTCCATAGCATTTTTCCTTATATTTTTTTGATATTTCTATGAAGAGTTATGAATTTTAAAAGTTATAGGGATTAATTAATTAGGTATAACTAATCAAAAAGGGCGCACATACCCCCTTTACCGTCATATCAAAGATCGGGCAACTAAAGATTCCACGTGGTTTAAAATAGATAATGGATTTCACTTGCCAAATAATCTTAGCCATCCATCTAAAATGTATGGATGGACAAGCGAGATGAGCTAAGTTCTTCCTTGATTAATGTAGACCATCCATGATCCGAGGGAGATCACGCATGGAATCATAGATGACTCCACCCACACCATCTAGGCATCATTACCAACCTATCCAACAGTTGATTTATCATGCAATGAAAATTACTTTCATAAAGGACCAACACTTATCAAGTACATACCTCACCCGGCTTTGGATGAGGTAGCTTCACCTAGTGGAGACGAAGCCCCGTTGAAAGTTTCAAGCCTCGGGGTTGAGTGGATCTTCCTATGGACCAACACCACTTGATTTCCCTTGTGACTTTGATCCAATTAAGGCTCTCTTTACTATGGGAACTCAAATGGATTCTTGGGCAAGTTCAAATTGGTCTTTAGAAGGAGTGTGTAGAAGGAATTGGATTGAGATCAAGTGTAGAAGAAGTTGGCAATTGGATTGAGCTCCCCTATTTTGCATTGTGCAAAACCAAGAATTAGGAAAATCAAATCCTCTCTAGAGACCTTGGGAATGCTCTGTGATTACTAAGGTTTCCTAGGCTTTAATCTAGTGTGATTGTAGTGAATTTTCATTGAATTAGAGGGAGTATATCTCCCCATATGGCAATTAGACGGTCGACCTATTAATTTCCATTTTGATCTAATTGACCATATGATGTGAGCTGTTTAGGCTGTTAGATCATTGCACATGGTCGGTTTGATCCCTTGAGTGGAATGCCAACCTCCCATGTGCATCAAACTGAGCTTAGGAGGGAGTTTGAAAATTGAATTTTAGGCTACATGGTCGGGTTTGGTCTATGGGCCAAATAGGTTGACCCAAACCCATTGGGTTGGGTGCACCACTCATCATTAAGTCTCCTTGAGCTTTTAGTTTAGCCTTAAGTGATTTTAAAGAGGGTATGATAAAAATACCCTTGGACTAGGCCAAAATGTTTTCAATGACATAGGGGTAAAATGATCAATTTACTATTTTTTTTTTTACTTTGGGTATGTTTGGTATGTTGAGAAAATTGGTTTGGCCAAGTTTCATTGAATTTGGAATCCATTTGACAAGGTTTGGCTCAAGTTGACCCATTTAGGTCAAAATGGGTCAACTTTGGTCAAGTTGATGAATTGGTCAAATTGGGTCAAACTAAGGGTTGGGTTAAGTTAATGATAATTTGAAATGTTCTGGTGTTTTTGGTTTGGTTTAATTTGGTATATATTTGATTT
Source organism: Cymbidium sinense (assembly GCA_021442155.1). Classification (NCBI taxonomy): domain Eukaryota; kingdom Viridiplantae; phylum Streptophyta; class Magnoliopsida; order Asparagales; family Orchidaceae; genus Cymbidium; species Cymbidium sinense. The sequence continues at coordinate 58,074,459 of CM038220.1, read as the reverse complement.
TGGCTCATAGGACTCATTTAGGTCAAATGGGTCAAGTTGACCTACTTGACCCATTTGAGCTTTAGGTGAAGGGTATATTTAGGTTATGTTAGTCATATAGAGTGGATTGGTATCTTTGTTTCCAATCAATTTGGGATAAGTCCAATTTTGGCTCAACATGACCCCATTAGGTCACGTTCAACCTTTAGATCTAAGTTCACTCATAACCTAAGGTCAATTGGGCTAGGTTGGGTCTAGTTGGCAATTGAGGCTTTGTTCAAGTTCCACTAGTGATTTTGGATGGACTTGACTCATTGGTTTCAATCAATTTGGCTTCGATCAGGTTTTGATATATTTTGGTCCTTTAGATCAAAATGGGTCAACTTAGGTCAAGTGGGCCAATTGGGCTAGGTTAGAGACAAATGTTGGCTTGATCAAGTTCAAACATAGGTTATGAGTGAACTTAGATCAATAGTTTCAATCAATTTGGCCTATGGTGGAATTTGGCTATGTTAGGTTTCATTTTAGGTTAAGTGTTGATTTGGTCAACCCTTAGGTTTGACTTGTTTTGACCCAATTTGATTGATTGATCATCCCATGATGATCATGATGAGAGGGATATATGAGTTTGGTTCAATCCAAATTGGTTATGATCAAAAGTTGGCTCATAAGGGTACTTTAGGTCACTTTGGGTCAAGTGAGTCTAAGTGGGTCAAATGACTTGGTCAAAGTATGATTTGAAGTTGATTGATCTTGTATATGGTCTCATGATTGAAATATAAATCCATTTACAAGTGGTTTGAAGTAAAATGGATTTTGACCCATTTGAAAATTTCATATTCAAAGGAAGAATATGAAGGGGTCTTGGGTTTGATTTTTGATTTGGGTTTTGATTGAATGATTGAGGTTTGAATTTATATATGAGCTCATGTTGATTGAACCATGAGGGAAAATCAAGAGTTTGGCTTGATTTGGGAGTGATTTGGCTAAGTTCAAGATTTTGGCTTGAAAGGCTTAGATTTGATTTTGAATTGATTTCAATTTGATTTTTAGAATTGGTTTTGATTGATTTCTATTTATATTTCATTTATATATGTGGATATAAATGAGAATATAAATTGATCATGAGAAAATTTCAAGAATTTGAAGGAGTTTAATCATGATTTGGGATAAATCCATTAAAAGGAATTTAAAGGATTTAAGGGAATTTTTAATTTGAAATTTAACTTTCGGATTGGATTTGATTGATTGATATTTATATTTCATTTATATATGAGAAAATAAATGAGAATATAAATTGATTTTTAGAAATTCCCATGAGTTTGAAATGGTTTGATCAAAGTTTAGGCTAAATCCATTTATAGAAAATTAAGGGATTTAAGGGAATTTCAAGCATTTTAAATTTGGAATTTATATTTTTTCCTTTGATTGGATTGCTTTATATTTATATTTCATTTATATATGAGCATATAAATGAGGATATAAATCAGTTTTGAGAATATCCCAAGGATTTGAAGTGATTTGATCAAGGTTTAGAGTTGATTTTGGCTAAGTCCTTTAATGGAAAATTAAAGAGGCTTAAGAAAATTTTCATGAATTGATTTGGAATTTAGAATTTGATTTGATGGTTTTAAATTTATATTTTATTTATAAATGGGAATATAAATGAGAATATAAATGGATTATGAGAAAATCTTAAAGCTTTGAATAAGTTTGAATCATGATTTTGGCTAAGTCCTTAAGAAAGGATTAAGTCCTTTGGGGGCTTGTATTCCTAATCCACAAGCAAATTATTTTTGTTTGTTTATTTTAGTTTTTTGGTTTAATTTATCATGGACCCTATTAGTTTGTGAGGAATCAAACTGAGAAGGAGCTTATATCAGCCTAGACCTATCTCAGATTTACTAAACTAAGGGAGAATTTGCGCATCCGTTGAACAAATTTTCCAACCACGAGGGTGGTTACTAGGAAAAGAGCTCCAAAACTAACCTGGGTAGTGTCTAAATGGGGTCCCAAAGAACTTGATCCAAATAGAGTGCCCACAGGGGATGGGGCTGGTAAGTGCTTAATCCAACACCCTGGAGAAAATGACAATAGAAAAGGATACTCTGGGGGACTTATCCTAAACTTCAAATATACTCGACCTAGTTAGAACATGATGGCTAATTCAAGAAGAAAGATCGGGGACTCATATCTTCTTAAACAAAGTCCACATGAGGTAACTTACTGGCTGGGCAGTGAAGAATATCATACTAACAAGGTGCTCTTTAGTTTGTAGTGATCAAGTTAGGAAGAAAGTATGGGGACTCACATCCTCTAAACAAGTGACCACTAAGGTGGCATACTAGAGAGGTAGCTTGTGGATCCGACCTAGAGCAGCTAATGCGTGAGTGCCACAGGGGGCTTGCTCCCATATGAAGTAGCTCGAGATAAAAGATTTGTGTTTATTATTGTGCATACTGAGTAGGGGTCTAGGGGACTCTTACATCTACCTTAAAACACATCAGGGAATTAATGAAATGATCCCACGGATGGCAACAAAAATTCCAATAAAAAAAGGATTCTGCTTGGGTTCTCTCACTCCTAACTTAGTTATGCTATTCAAAATAGGATGCCTCTCAAGTTCTCTTACACCTATTCTAAAAGTAATGAGAGATTGCATTTGTATTGTGAAAGTGGGATAAGATTCCACTGGGGGATTCTTACACCAACCCTAAACACGTCACAGTGGATTCACAAGACAAACAAATAACACTTCGAAAGAAGAGAAGATTTGATGAATGGAATCAAATTTTTATTCTTTTTATTAATAAATTGTTTTCAAATAAGTTTTATTTCATGGGTAATATTTCTTTAGATAGAGCCCATTAATTGTTAGCATCGGCGTTCCCCTTTACAATCAATAAGCTGATAAGATCCTCCTTCGTAAGCCTTCTCTATGACATTCGGGCCTTCTCAAGTGGGTTCAAACTTTCTTCCCATCTTTCGACGAGCAATAATTGGTCTCCTTAGGACTAACACAAGTTCTCCTACTTGGAAAGACCTAGGTTGGATCAGCTTGTTGTGAGCTTAAATCATGTTGTCCTTATATAACTTGAGGTTCTAGCACTCCTGTAGGTGACACTCCTCCAAACCTTTGAGCTCTTCTAACCACAACTTTGCATTATGCTCTGTAGTGATCTTATTACCCAAAGCTATCCTTAGTGACGGGAGTTGAACTTCTAAGGGAAGAACAACTTCAGACTCATACACTAAAGAAAATGGGGTAGGATGAGTTGGAGTTCGGTATGTGGTGTGGTAGGCCCACAAGGCTTCAAACAAGCTTGCTCATTCTACTATCATTTGTTGCCATCAAGAGTCTTCTTCAGTATTGGATGAGAGTTTTATTGAATGCTTACACTAAGCCATTAGCTTTGGGGTAGTAGATGGTGGAGTATCTCCAATCTATATGGTGTATTCTGGAAAAGCTATTGATCTTCATGCTTTTAAATGCAGTGCCATTATCAGATATAAATCATCGAGGCACCCCGAACCTATATATGATATGGTTCCTGAAAAACTAAAGCATGTGGTGAACTATGACCTCTCTGAGTGGGATGGATTCTGCCCACTTAGAAAAGTAGTCAGTACCAGCTAAGATGAATTGATGCCCCTTGGAAGAAGGAGGATCGATCGGACCTACAATGTCGGTATCCTAACACTCAAATGACCATGAACCCCAAGTAGGGTGTAGAATGTTGGGTGGTTGGTGGAGGACCACACTGTGCACCTGACACAGATGGCATCTCCTAGCTACATCCATGCAATCTGTGATCATGGAAGGCCAATAGTATCCAAGTCTTTTGATCTTCAACTTCATCTTCAAACTAGACTGATGAGCTCCACATAGACCTGAATGTACCTCAGTTGCAATGCCATGGGATTTGTGTTTTTTCTAAATAACCTAATCACATCTGGTCAAAGGATCGTCAGTACAGGGTGCCATCAATGAGAGCATAGGAGAGAGCTCTCTGTTTCACTTGATGGGCTTGAAATTTCTCTTGAGGTAGTTTTTTGGTGTTAAAGTAATCTATGAACGGTTGCCTCCAATCTAGCTCCTTGTCCATTTTGGCAATAGCAACCTCCCCTTCAAGAGAAAGTCTCTCGATGAGTTTCGCATCAATATGGCATAAGATTTGTCTATTTTAGATCCTTATTGAAATGGACTCATCTTCCGGACATGCCAACTCTTTGGCAAGTTTTGCTAAGGCATCTGCTATTGCATTCTCTGCTCGGGGAACCTTGTAGATGGTAACTTAGAATGGGCCAGACTTCATGTTATACTAGTAATGATGAAGCTTGAGGACCTAGTAAGACCCAGCAATCTAGTAGATGACTAACTGAGAATCTCTAAAGATGGTGATGCTCTTGATGTTGATAGTGAGAAGAAGTAGAACCATAAAAATACATCTCCCACCGGTGGTTGCCGGCCTCCCCTAAGTTCATGATTTGTTCATCGGGAGATCATCATTAAGCGGAGAATCAGCAAGAAGTGGGTGTGCTGCTAAGAAATTTTCCAACCTTTTTGCATGGAGGGGTACAAATGTGATATCAAACTGCGAGAGTATCATGGACCAATGAGCCAAACATCTAAGAAGTGTTGGTGGTGTCATTAGGTACTACATTGGATTGGTTCTTGAGATCAAGTTCACCTTATGAGAAAGCATGTAGTGCTGTAGCTTTTGAGATGCAAAGATCAAAGCTATGCAATATTTCTCAATTGGTGGATAGTTTGCTTCAATAAGGATTAGATGATAGCTAAGGTTGTAGAGTATGCTTTCCTTCCCCTCATCATTAGCTTGGGCTGACAGAGAACTGAGAGAGTCATCCAATGCAGTAGTGTAAAGGATCAATGACCTGCCCAGGACAGGGGTTATCATAACTGGCGGCTTCACGAAGTATTCTTTGATATCTTCAAATGCATGCTGACACTTGCCATCCCACTTGAACTTGGGATCCTTTTTGACAAGTGCTGAGAATGGTTTGCATCTCCCTAATAAGTTTGAGATATAACATCTTAGATACGCCAGTCATCCTTGAAAGGATCTAAGTTGAGTTAAACTCGTAGGAGGTGGCATTTATAAGATAGTTTTGATCTTTTCATGAGCTATTTCTATTCCCCAGTGTTGTACAACAAACTCAAGGAATTTCTCTGAAGCGACTCTGAATGCACACTTCAGGGAATTCATCTTGAGCTTATATTACCTTAACCGTTCAAAAACTACTCTCAAGTCAAAGAGGTGGTCTTCTTTTTCTCTGCTCTTAACTACTAGATCATCAACATAGCACTCAACCAGATGATGGATGAGTTCATTGAAGATCTGAGTCCTGGCTTGTTGGTATGTAGCACCAACATTTTTAAGGTCGAAATGCATGACACTATAACAGAATATTTTGATCGGAGTTCAAAAAGCAGTGTTTCTTTCATCTTCAAAAGGTATCTTGATTTGGTTATAGCTAGATGATCCATCCATGAAAGAGAAGACTACATGAGATGAGGTAATGTCCACCATTAATTCTAGTATATGAAGAGGAAACTCATCCTTAGGGCATGCCTTGTGGAAGTCTCTAAAATTGATGCAAATGCAAATTTGACCATTCTTCTTCTTAACTGGGATGACACTGGCTAACTAGGTAGGATATTTTTCTTCCCAGATGAAACCTGCATCAATCAATTTCTTGACTTCAAAAGTGACCTGTTGTTCAATTTCTAATCGCATGCATCTCGGGGCTTGCTTAATAGGGGTAACGTTAGGATTTATTGCTAGCTTATGGACTGCAATGTTAGGAGATGATCAGGGCTTTTCTTCATAGCTCCAAGCGAAGCAGTCTTTAAACTCCATAAATAGCCTACCTAAGTCATTGGTTTCTTCTTTATTCAGCAATGAACTGATGTATGTCGGGCGAGGATTTTCTTCTATCTTGAGGTTGATTTCTTTTAGCTTGTCGATTGTTTAGTGGATTTTTTCTTCAAATTATTACGGTGCCTCTTTAACTTGGAGATCATCTGGATCATCTAAAGTTTCTAAACACACATTCTCATAAGAGTTAGGGATGTGTGAGAAGAACCTATCAGATTCTAGATGATTGGTAACAACTAAGTAGTAATCGTAGTCATTGACTGAACCCACTGTGTCGAATCCTAGTCCTGCTTTTGATTGTGTTTCCTTGCCTATATTGTTCCATAATTTTTTTAAATATTTTGACCTGTGCTTGGACCAAGTGAGAGGAACCAAACCTTTCTGTATAAGATTTTGAACACAAGGTGAGTAAAAGTTAAAAGATAATTCCATTAATTTTTTAAAAGTATCTTCCTCAAGTCCTACATCGAACTCTAGACTTGAGGATGATGAACCCAAAAGAACTTCTTATGCTTCATATCATTGGAAGACTTAGGGAATTCCTTAACAACTAAACCTTCAACTTTCTGAGATGTAAGTGAGGTAAGAGCTAAGGTTCCCAACTTCTACCGAATAGTTTCCAATAAACCAGATTTGAATACTTTGCTTTGCTTGGAGACCTTGTCATCATCTATAGCTAGATCAAAAGTCACCTCCAATGGAACTCGCTGAGAGGGGTTAGCTGGTATACTAATCACATTGGACTCATCCTCTGAGCTAGATTCTAAGTCAATGTGAATAGTAAGGGTACTCCTATGAACTAGAATAAGACCTCTATTAGCTGAAGGCTAACTAGGGGTCTTCCACCCTCAATTGCCTCATTTCTACCTCTACCTCTACCAGTAGAGGTGAGCCATCCACCCACATGTCCATATGATGGAATGAACCATGGGTGAAATGTGATATGCGGATCCACTTCTTCTTCAATTCCCCTTTCTTGCTTACTTGGACTTTTTTTTTTCATTTTCTTTTATCTTTTCTTTTGCTTTTGCATTTGCTTTTGAATTTGTCCAAGTTCACAAGAAAGGGTGTTTTGAGAAAGATAATAGGTCGCATCCTCATAAATCTCAACCTCTCTAATTGAGAATGACTTTTCTTCCCTATTAACACGGTACTCAATTCCATCTTTTTTGAACTTGATGCACTGATGAAGGGAGGATGAAACAATCTAGTTTTGATGTATCAAGGCCTACCAAGCAAAGAAGTGAATGAAGTATTCGAATCAATGATGTAGAACTTGGATTCAGTCTTCCAGTCACCGATCTCCAATGGCAACACTATAGAACCTAAAACCTACTCGTCTTGATCATTGAATCCTCACCACTATCTCAAAACTGAACATGTTCTTGACCATATGAACTTCCATCCCCTTCTGTGTATAGGTGGTGCTATCAAAGCAGGTGCTTTCAAGCTAAGCATATTTCAGGATCAAGGAGAGCCTTGATTATTGATTCACTCATCTCTTTGGATAAGACAAGGGCATCAAATATGCTTAGCTTAGATGGAAACTTTCTTCGATAAGAAAGGACATTATAGTCCACCTTCGGTTGGTCTTCCACAAGCATATCCAAGGGTGGAGCATCCTGTGGAAGAGCTTCTAGATCTTCCATACCAATGACTTATTTTCCTCTATCTATAGGTGCTGCCTTAGAAGGTAGAACTTTGCCACTATGGAGGTTGACTTCGATAATCTCTGAAGGCAAGGTGGTGGCAAGTTCTACACGACAACTTCTCCTATGGGACTCTCAAAATTAGATGATTCCAAGTCTATCTCAAGAGATCAACCCGTAGTATTCAGAGTTGGAAAGTCCAACTCTAAAATAGAAAGAGGAAGATTAGAATTGTTATAGTTAATTACACTTGAAGAGTTATTTTTAGGAATAGAAGAAGACAACTCATTAGAAGAGACACATATGTAATTCAAATCAATTTTATTATTTAATTTTTTGGAAGTATTTTGAGATACAAAGTAGAAGTCAATTAGAGTGAGTGGTGTAAGGGATTTGATGCCCTTATCTGTTGATACAAGAGTTCTACTATAGAAGAAATAGAAGAGCTAGCCAAAATGGTAGAAGTCACCGGTGTGGAAGCTGCAACTGAAGGCTGGAGTTTGGACACGATCGATAGCTGTGCTAAGGTGCTATCCCGGATCGACACATGTTGCCGCCGCTGCTGCTGCTGTTGAGCTCCCACTTTCTTAGAGTTGGCACTGGCAACTTGCAAACCTTCCTTGGTGTTGGAGGTTTGAGCTGACTCAGGCACCTCTAAGGAAAGCTTCTTGATCTTCTGAATTATTTTCTTAGAGGTATTAGATAAAAAAATGTCCCAACCTTCATTAGTTTTGGTAGGATCGCTTGTATCCCCAAGGATTACCCTAATGGAACTAGAAGGTTGTTCCACAAGGTATTCCTTTGGGATAACGCCAACACCAGTCTTGAAATTGTGTTGAAGCAAATCCTTCAAAGTAAAGCAATCCTCCAAAATGTGGCCTAGCATACGGTGGTAGGGAAAAAAGTTTGGATCATGACTTTTACCTACTTCCTCCGATCTCCTAGGCTCGGGTAGCTGAAAATCAAGTTTCTTTAAGAGATTCTTAAAGATCTTCCTGATTACCTCCCTCTTAAAAGAATAAAGTTTGTTTAACTTATCTAAAAGAGAAGGTGGACCATAGCTACTTGGCGAAAATGTGCATTTCGGCAGTGTGGTGGTGAGGCATTGTGTGCTATACATGGATGTTGAGGTGGAGGCTGGTATGGCTTCCTCAGTGGTGGCAAAGGAGGTGGAGGCTGCTGAGGTCGTGATCGCTCAGACTGATCTCTAGCTGGTTGCTTCCCCTTGTCAACCACTGCTACTGCTCCAGGTTTCTTCTCAGAAATCTTTTGGGATTTTTTCTTTGGCAACTGATCTGGAAAGGCAACTGTTTGGCTTCTCCTAGTAGGCTAGCCACCTTGTTGATTAGCATCTCAAAAGTCTTTATGGTGAAGCCCTAAAGCATGAAGGCGAGTGGGCCATGGATATTCTTCAAGAGAATCTCAATGGCATGCTGTTCAGACAGCTGTGGTTCACTCTTCATACTCAGGTTACACCATTGGAGAATATAATCAATAAATGACTCATCGGAGTGCTATTGGGCTACAACGAGATCACTTACAGTAACCCTTTATTGAGCTCCAGCAAATCTCTTGATGAAGAATTGCTCTAAATAAGAAAATATCTTAACTGGACCATTAGACAATTTAACATACCAATCAAAGGTGATACCCACTAGACTACTGACAAAGAGTCTAAAGAGTAAAGCGTCACTGCCACCTGTGTTGGAACAACTGGCCTTGAATTGAGCTATATGCTCCTCGTTCACTACCATGAAGCTCTTGAAGGAAGGAGGAATGAAACCCTTGGGATCTTGGATAACATAAAATTCCTCGGGTAGAGTCTATCCTTTGGGCGATAATCCTTTGAGGGCTTAGCTAAAGCTTCCTCACTGTGCTCAACCATGAATTTGGTCTTTTCATGTATGGAGGCACTTTCCACTACCTTCCTATATAGACTAGTGCTACCTTGCTCAACATAAGGTAGAGTCTTAACTGTGTCTAAGACATGCACTAACTCTAGTTGACTAACATCAACTGTAATAGGATGGATTGGAGGGGCTTTCTTCTGAAGAATTGACACTACTGCTAACAAGTCTTACAATTGTTGTGCCATCCTATCAATCTGTTAATCTTTCTGCCTTAACTATTATCAGTGTTGATGGGTTGATTCTGTGGTATTTCCTTGATCAACCTCATCACCTTCCATGGCCTGTTGCTCCCTAAGAAAAGAATCTCTAGTCTCGACCATGCATACACCAGTTGAATCTCCCATCAAGTCATCTTCAATGGGATTGAAGCTAACTCTTTCTTCATGAGACCATGCATACCCTAAGATCTCCTTTTTCTCCATAAAATAGTGTGCAACTATCTCATCTAAGGATTGATCTAACTTAGCGGGTACAAACATCTTGGGCTGACTAGTGTGATCGCTATCATGCACTGAGAGGCACTAGACCTCACCTGTAGCTGGGGTGTCAATCCTATGTGGACTGTACTCACTAAAAGAATAATAATCCTAATTGATATTAGCTATAATAGAAGTAACAATACTAGGATGATTCTCTACCACTGCTGCAACTAAATTTTCATCTTGGATTTCCATGATAGCCATCACCATCTCCACATCCATGGGTGGAGTTGGTGAAGGAACACCATGATGCCCCGGTGCCACTCCTTCCCCTGCCACCCGGAAGATCGACCAAGAGAGTTTGGCCCTACCACAATGGGTGGTGTAGGAGGAGTAGGATCCCTTGGCAGTAGCTAGATCACCAACGGGTTACATTTTTCCCCAGATGTAGCCTTCATGGCCTTGGATGTAATGGGTGATTTTTGAAACCTTCACTGGTGATGGCAGACATGGGGAAGAGCGATTGGGTGGACACACCACCGACTCTCTATGTATAGAAGCTGCCCTTCTATGGTGGCTGGTCCCCATGAGAAGAATACTATCAGTATAAGCACGTGTAGCGCGTCGAGCTGAAAAGTCAACCAGAGCAGAAGATGCTGACTAACGGCTAAACTTCATCGCTCATTGCTAGTAATGTATAATGTATGGGCCTCACGGGCCCTCTCTTGGAGGATCTGCCTCCCTATGCTTTGGGGGATAATAGATCAAAGATCGAACTGGGTACCGGACTTTGAGCATTCATATGCCACTTTCGGCATTGAGCAGGCGGAAGCATGACCTCCTACTTCTAGAAATTGTCGGTTGTAGATGTACCACTGGAGGAGGCGATCAACAGATCCTCCTAGCATCCTCTCTATCTAATCTTGAGAGAGGATGAAACTAGTTATCCATAACCAGCGATGAAGTAATCATGGGAGACTCATCCATGGCTGATCTGGCAGCTGCTTCAAGCTCTCTGGCTATCCGAGTATGGAACCGTTTGACCATACGATTCTTGTTCTTGCATTGAATACGAGTAGGATGAGAGGAGTGTGAGCTAGACCTGTACTCAAATGAAGGGGAGACAAGCCTTGCAACAAGGGGAGCCTTACCCTTGGAGGATACAAATGATAGGTTGCTAGCACGCACCAGGGCAACATGTACAAATCTAGGATGCTACTTTGGGCTGGGCGCGATCACGAAATCCGAAGTGCGTGAATGCACGCTTTCCTCTTCAATGAGGAGACATCAATCGAGGAGTCACCCTTATGACCGCTACGCGGCCACCTTCTTCTATTTGTGGTGAGGGGAATGCCCTCACATGTGATCTCGACCCCCTCAAATCCATGGCTGAAGTGGATCAAATGATTATGAACCAAAAGGAAGTCAACTGATCAAGGCTAGATCCATGTTGTGAGGGAAAGTAAAGATAAATTTCTAGGAACCGACCATTGCACTAAGCGAAACTAAAACTATACTTGCACTGACTAAAAAAGATTTGCAATGAGAAATAAACTTGCATCAATTTTCTATCTCCATATATTTTTTTGAATTTTTGAATTTTGAAAATTTGAACCCATATCCAACAACTTGGAAGTGTTATGTGAGGTTTATGTGCGGTTCAAATGAATTTGAAGAGATTGATTGAAAAAGGAATTTGAGTATGAATCAAACTTCAACAAATTTAGGTATGTTGAAATATGGGTTCAAAAATTTTTGATAGGATGCTTCCATAGGTTCATTATTTAGTTTTGATTTTAAATTTTTGTGATTTTGAGAACTCTTTCCTTTAACAAATTTGGGTATGTTAAAGTAAGGGTCAAATGATTTTGTTTTGTTTGAATGTTTTGGAATTTTACTTCACTTTAGCAAATTTAGGTATGCTAAGTGAAGTAAATTGATTGTTTATTTTTGTGAATTTTAATTTGTATTGATTTTGAAAATTTTTGGAATTCTTACTTAGGAAATTTAGGTATGCTTAGTGAAGAATCCAAGTGTATTTTGTTTGATTTTAAAAAATAGGTTTCTTAGGAAATTTAGGTATGCTAAGAAAATCCTAAGTGTTTCATTCATTTGGAAAATTTTGATTTTTGAAAAGGGGTAGGATCCTTAGCAAATTTGGTATGCTAAGGGGATCCAAAGGTGCTTTATTTTATTTTTGAAATGATTGAAAGCGGAGATTCAACTTTAGCAAATTTGGTATCCTAAAGATGAAATCCCACTTGGTTTTGTGAAATGGAAATTTCACTTAGAAAATTTGAGTATGCTAAATGAAATTCCAAATGGTGTGTTTAAAATTTTGATTTCATTTTTGATTTTGTAAAATGGAAACTTTTCCTTAGCAAATTGGTATGCTAAGGGAAGAAGTTCAAAAGGTGTTTGAAACTTTTATTTTGACTTTGGAAACTTCACTTAGCAAATTTGAATATGCTAGGTGGAGTTCCAAAATATGTTTTGAAAAGTTTTGAATTTTGGATTTGGAAACTTTACTTAACAAATTTGGGTATGTTAAATGAAGTTCCAAATATTGTTTGAAAATTTTAAAATTTTTGGATTTGGAGAGTTCACTTAACAAATTTGGGTATGTTAAGTAAGGTTCCAAAATATGTTTTGAAATTTTTTGAATTTTGGATTTTGAAACTTTACTTAACAAATTTGGGTATGTTAAATGAAGTTCTAAATGTGTTTAAATTTTTTTGAAATATGATTGTTGATTTTTGATTTTGGATTTGGAAACTTCACTTAGCAAATTTGAACACACAAATTGAGGTTCCAAATGTATGTTTGAAAAATTTTGTTGGATTTTAAATTTGGAGACATCACTCAAAAAATTTGGATATGTTAAATGAAGTTCCGAATGTGTTTAAAATATTTTTTGATTTTGAATTTGGAGACTTCACTTAAAAAATTTGGGTATGTTAAGTGAGGTTTTAAATATGTTTTGAACTATGATTGTTGATTTTGATTTTGAATTTGGATTTGGAAACTTCACTTAGCAAATTTGAGTGTGCTAAGTGAGGTTCCAAATGCATGTTTGAAAAATTTTGAATTTTGAATTTGGAGACTTCACTTAACAAATTTGGGTATGTTAAATGAAGTTCCAAATGTATGTTTTGAAAAGTTTTTGAAATATGATTATTGATATTAATTTTGGATTTGGAAACTTTACTTAGCAAATTTGATTATGCTAAATGAAATTCAAATGTGTGTTTAAAATTTTTTTTTGAAATATGATTGTTGATTTTGATGTTTTGAATAGAGGACCTCCATTTAACAAATTTAAGTATGTAGATGGAGATCCATTTTATTTTGAAATAAGATATTTTTATTTTGTGTGTGATTATTTATTTTGAAAGAGAGGAACTCCAACTTAAAACATACATGAAATATGTTTAAGTGGGATTTCCTAAATGATATTTTATTTTTTTTTTGTTGGGAAATAAATCTTCATTTAATAAATTAAATGAGGATGTTCATGTGTACTTTTAAAATTTTAATTTTGTTTACAAATGAACTTTTATTCAATAAGTGTGAGTGTATTGAATAGAAGAATTCATGTGCTTTTGAAAAGTTTTACGATTATGATTGTGATTTTGAAAAGATGATTGCTTATTTTATTTTGAGAATGAAATCTTCATCAAAGTGAATTAAAGAAGATATCCATTTGTGCTTTTGGAAAATGTCATCAGTTTTATTTTTGAAAATCCCCACATGTAACAATTATATGAACTATTAAATAAGGGTGAAGTAATTTTGTGAAAAATATTTTATTTAGTACATTTTTGAAAAAGGTGCTTTTGAAAATGCAAAGTTCTTTATGGAAGATTTATTACTTTTAGGATGAACCTTTCCTTATCATGAAAATGATAAGGAGGAAGTCTTTAAAATTTGTTTTCCTTTTATTTTAGATCTTTTCATTTTACCCATTGGAGAAACCAACAGAGGTTTTAAGACCAACAAGGAATGCGGTCCTAAAACCTAAAGATGTTGGCTAACTCAATTCAAGAATGAAACGAGCTAAGTGCCACGAAGAAGGATAGTCTTGGATTTATGCCAAAGTATAAACCCACTATCGATACTCAATGACAATGATCATTTACCAAAGATGGAGAGAAATCATCCCACAGAATCGCCAAAAAAAATCATGGTGAATAATTCCCACACACATATAGAGTTCGCCTTCAAATCTGTGGTGAAAGGAAAGGCAAAATTATATATAAGGAAATTCAACTTGGTAAGATGCCATGCAGATTTATGGATGTACTTATTCAGGTGATTGGGTACATCATCAAGGTATAATGTACTATCTTGAAAGACAGAAGTCACTACCCTTTAATGGAACTAATCACTTCAATAAGGACTCTTAAGGATGATGGGTCTGCATATGTATTAGAGATTCTTCCCCTACTTTACATGGAAAAGTAAAGTAGGGTTTATTATAAGTCGAGTTAGTTAAGTTCCCAATAGGGGAAAGCTCCCATAGTTAATTACATTCTAAGGGATGGGATCCCTTAGAAAACTCTCGATTAAGGTAAATGATCATTGTCTCTGAAGATTTTAATAGGAAGGTGTTGACCTCACTTTTGGAGTGAGCTCTTAACCTCCTCTTCTTAGACTTAGGACTCTTCTAGACACTAAGAACTCCTTAGTCATAAGACACTTCTAGTGATTAGGTGAACACTTAACCTAAGCCTAGACTTAGAAGTTTTGATCATAAGATTAGGCTATACACTTGGGGCTTAAAATTACCCTAAACCCAATTTAGATACACTTTCTCAAATCAAACCTAGATTCAATTCTCAAACCAAATCTCACATTCAAATTCAAATTCCAAATCTAGCTTCAAATTTTGACTCCAAATGATTGAAACCCAAAATCAAATTCAAATCCTAAGACCCTTCCTAAGCTATATGAACCACATTCATAAGCTTAGCCAAAACTCCCTTATATCAAATCAAACTTAATTGATCTCTTTATAAATCAATTATTCCTTCATTTATATTCACAAATATAAATGAAATCCAAATTCAAGTGACCAAAACTATATAAAAAATCAAATCCAAACTCAATCCAAACCCTTTAAGCCAATTCTTTGGGCTTTGCCAAATTCTATCAAGATCAAGTCAAAACCAATGAATTTTATCTTAAGCCAATCATTCAATTAATTATTTACCCAAATATAAATGAAACCTACCATCATCAAATCAAATCGAAACCAACCTAAGTCAAATCCAACCTAGCCCTTTTGACTTGAAAATTTCAAATGAGCCAAAATCCCTTACTCTCCAAATTGATTGCCATTGAATTTATATTTCAATCTAGGGCTCATATATAAGTTCAACTAAACTCAAATCAAACCAAAACCAAACCAATAAACCCACTTAGGTCCACAAAACTGACCTAAAGGTCCCATTTGAGCCAACTTCTAATCCAACCCAAATTGGATTGAACCAAGCTCACCAAAACCTTCCACCATGATTATTGATCACCCTAGAATGATCAATTGCAATCAATTGGGTCAAACCAAGTCAAGTTAGTCATTTGACCAAGTCAACCCTTAGCCCAAATAAACCAAAACTAGCCAAAGTTCATCCTACACCAAATTGATTGAAATAATGAATTGAATCAACCCAAAATCAATATTTAAATATGACTTGATCACCAATTGAGCCAAGCCTAATTGGCCATATGATCCAAGTTGATAAATTGGCCTAAAGGTCCAAATCAGGTCAAATCATGATCTAACCCAAATTGATTGCAACCAATGGCTTAAGTTCATTCCAAATTAATTATTGAACTTGATCAAAGCCATAATTAAACCCAATTTAATCAGTCGAACCCAATTGGTCAACTTAATCCAACCTAGCCCAAATTGGCCTAAAGAGTCAATTTGCCCTAAATCCAAATTAAATACAAATTAATTCAAACCAAAGATCACATTCATCTTCAATTAGCCAATTGAACATGAATCAACCCATAACCTAAGCTAATTTGGCCAATTTTGGTCAAATTGATCAATTGACCCAATATGACCCATATGACCCAAATTGAGCCAAATCCCCTGAAATCAAGCCATGACCCATTGGGGGATGATCAAACTTGACCCAAATCCATTTGGGATCAGGCCAAAATCAACCTAACCCATTTAAATGTCTCATGGATCCTCGCCCAAATAGGATTCCACCCAACCTTATTTAATTCTCCCCATCACAAGCACTTAACTCCTCCCCAACATTTGCATTGAATAGAGCTGATCATATAGTAGCAAGAGAGGACTTTGGAGCAAAAAATCAATAGTCCTCAATCTTTCCATCATCCATGCCAACCACTCAAGCAAGATGACAATCAATTTGGAGCCAAAAAAGTTCTAAAAAGAATGGATTTTTGGCCATTATAAAAAGAGGGGGAAATGAGGCTTTAGATCTCTTTCTCCCACCACCATTCTTGATGAAAAAGGAATCCATAACCCACCTCTTTGAGCCATTTATGAGCTAAAAAACACAAATAGTTACTTTTTAGATGATGCAATGATAAACATCAGAGAAGATGATGTTTTTAAGGGAGGCAAGGGTTGGTTAAAGAACATTCCAAAGATTCCTCACATACCTAAGAGTTCGCTCGGATCTTCACCACCGCCAAAAACCATCCCCGATGAGGTAAATTTTGTCAAACGTTAGCCGACCATAGGATTTCACGTATTTTGTGTTAATTTTTTTTATAATTTTAGCAATTTTCCCAAGATAATCCTGCATTTTTACTTTAAATCATCCCAATTAAAAAATAAAATTTTTTGGTGTAAATTGACACAGAAACGAGTCTATTTGGATAAGTTTTCACTTAGAAAATCCTATTTTTCCATTTAAAAACCTATTTTTATTGTTCACCATCTAACGGGCTACAGGTATTGTCTGGTCCCATAGTTCATGGGATCGGATGGCTTATTTCATGTGTGGATCGCGTGATCCAGGCCTTCGGATCACCTGATGCGATCTCAACCGTCCGATCGCACGGTTCGCGACGGCTTAGATCACATGCCAATCGTGCAATCTTGGCCTTTGGATTGCACAATATGATATGGATCATCTGATCTGTGATTAGATGGTCTAGAGCGAACCATGGGTCGCTCTCAGTATCGGTCTTTCCTATGATGCGTCGGTATAGTTTTTTTATTTAAAAAATTAATTTAAATTACTTGAAACTTCAAAAATTCACAAAAAATAAAATATTTAACCAAAAATTGCAAACAAAGGCTCATTGTATTCATCGTTCTGAGTGGAATCCAACAAAGCCAAAATCTTCAAATTTCACTAAGTATTTTGAGCTTTATTTAAGTTTTATTAAAAATTAAATTTCATTAATTAAACCAAAATATATATGGATTAAGTTGAAATTTTCAAGGATTGAATTAAAGTTAAAACACAGCTACCATAAAAATTTCAAGTGAAAATGACTTATGGATTGGGAGAAATTAAATTTTGAAGTTCAAATTGTCCATTTTAATAAAATAAATTAAATAAAAATTTAAAAATTTATAAAAATCTTTAAAAATGGCTTAAATCACTTCAATTGACAACTAGGACTTTTAAGAAAATAATGTGATCTTCTAATTCCGAATGAACCCCAAACAACCACTTAAGAGTAGAGTTTAATCGATTAAGGAGTTAATTAAAACATAATCTAAAAATAATTTAAATATCAAATCAAAATCAAAAATGAAGTAGCACCTAAGCAATCATTAATCAAACCTCAAATCAGAAAAATATCACTCTTAGAGGAAATTAGATTAAATATGATTAAATCTATTTAAAGCAATAAAACTCAATTAAATGATTAAATCTTAAATCAAACTTAAAATTCAACAAATCTAAGACACTTTAACATGGGTTAAACTAGTATAACTAAACCTACACTAAGCATGGAGTCTTAATCATATGAAACTCCTTAATGAATATAAATAAAATAAAACTAATTAATCATTAAATAAACTAAAATTCAATTTGATTAACAAACCAATTCAACATAATCATTTGATATTAATCAAATTAAACCAAATAAAGTTAAAGTAAACTTAATTAACATATGATTAAATCACATCCATTTAGAATAAGATAATTAATTAACCATTAAATATTTCAATAATAACTAAATCAAACATGTTAATGAAATCAAACAAACATAATAAATAACAATCAAATAAACTCTAATCATAAATAATCAAACTTAATTGAAATGAAATAAACAATTAATTCACTTAATGACAATGATGGTAATAATAATAATTCTTTAATCAAATCAAACTTAAGTAAAACACTTAACTAAATCAAATCACTCACATGTGGAAGATTAAGTCATTAATCTCTAATTAAACAAACCCTTAATTAATTTAATGATTTAAAAATTTAATTACCCTTAATCAAACTTAATTAAACATTTAATTAATGCAAAATTAATGAATTAAACCATCATTTAATGAATCAAATTAATTTAAATAAGTTACATTAAAGCTAACTCTAAAATTAAGCTTAAATCAAATGCCTAATTAAATTTAATAATTAATCACACCACTCAAGTAAGCTAATTAAGTTAATCAAATTAATCATATTGAACCTAAGTTTAATCAAACATAATCAAATGAAATTAAATAAAAACCAAAATTAAACCTAAATCATTAAGTCATTAATTACATCATTAAGAATTGAATAAATCTTTATTTAATTTAATAATTACTTCACACTCCTTACTTAAACTAATTACCCTTAAGCTAATCCAATTGAATAAATACCTAAGCAATGCAAACTTAATAAATTAATCCACCATCTTAATAAACCATATTTACTTTATAAAGATTAAAATTAATTCAAATTAAATAATTAATTAATCTACTAATTAATTTACACATCTTAAGTAAACTAATTAAAGTCAATCAAATTAATCGTATTAAACTTAAACTTAATCAAACTTAAATGCAATTAAATACCAATAAATTATTAATTTAAAGTTAAATCATTAATTACATCATTAACCTAATTAAATATGAAATCAAATTTAAAAAAATTAAATAAATCTTTACTTAATTTAATAATTGATGACACCTCTTAAACAAGCTATTTAAGTTAATCAAATTAATCATATTAAACTTAAGCTTAATTAAACATAAATTTGAACATAATTAAAATGAAATTAAATGCTAATCAAATAATAAATAAGTTATTAATTACATCATTAACCTAAATAAATATGAAACCAAATTAAAATTAAACAAAATTTTTAATAATTAACTAAACACACTTCTTAATTAAAATTAATAATCACATTAATGACTAAGCTAATAAAATCAAATCAAATCAAATTAAATTAAATTAAGAAAGACTCTCATCAATTTAATATGCAATCAAATCAAATCTCATTCAGCCTACTTAAATAAGATAAACTAATTAACTATCCTATGAAATCAAAATGCAAACCAAGCTTTGATAAACATGACAAATGGATGAGATCAAAAAAATAAAATTGTAATTACAAGGAATCAAACTCAATTAAAATCAAAAGAAAATCTCAATTAATCTAATCGTCAAACTACAAATGAATGAACCATAATCAAATCAAATAAACATAAAGTTAAGTCACATAACCATAATCAAAGAAAATTAGATATTAATTTAAAGGATATTGAATTATCAAGATTTAATTAAACTAAAACATCTAATCTAAAATTAGTCATGAATTTAAACAAACTTAAACTTCATTAGAGATCAAGGATATTAAATTATCAAGATTTGATTAAGTTAAAACATCTAATCTAAAATTAATTAATCAAAAAGCACATGAATTTAAACAAACTTAAACTTCATTAGATATTAAGGATATTGAATTATCAAGATGCAATTAAATCAACACATTTAATCCAAAATTAATCAATCAAATACATGAAGCTTAAACAAACTCAAATTCTAAATTCTAAATCAAATCAAATACAAATTAATTCAAATGGGCTAATTAAGATACTTGACTTTACTCTTTTGGAGTTAGGATGTAGAATAGGATGAGTTCTGTCTACAAATGGAATTCATTCTACTCTTCATTCCTGAAAACTTAAACATCACTTTATCCAAATAAAAGTGAAATAAAAATGAAAAATAAATCATTAAATCATTTAAATTGAAATCACCTAGAGGTAAAATTTAAACAAAATTCAAACTCCAAATTGAAACTTAAACTAAAGAAGCCTAGTAAAGTCTTGTCACACAAGCCTTAAGCACACACATTACAATACTAAGTCACCACTTCTAGTGCTAAGTCAGGGCATTGTATGTTTGATGTTGTGTTTTATTTTGTGATGTAATATTTTAGATTGGATGACAGGGTGTATGTTTCATAGACTAGATGTTAGGCCATTATTAGATTAATCATATTTTCTATAGGGGCTTATGCTTAAGGGGTCGCTGTAATAAAAATATAAATATTTTTGTTTTGCAAGTTGCTTAGCCCCTAAGCGTAACCCATGCTAGGACAGGTGGGCTTGGTTACCCATGTGTCAGGTGCTAAGTCCAAATTATTCATATATACTTGTGTTATATGGTGTGTTTAGCAAACATTTGTTTTGCAGAGTAATTATATTTATTTCTTCTATTTTTAATGTAATTTTGCATTAGGAATTAGGATCAGTGTTATGGGGGATTAAGATGAGCAGTGACCAAAAGGCTTAGTCCGTGGGGTGCCCTATGATGCCTTTGGAGCAAATCAAATCAAAAGAAAGAGAAGGAAGAAATGAAGAAAAGAAGACCCAGATAGCATGTATTATTTTGTTTTTATAATCCGGGTTGTACAAGGGTAGAGCTCGGCTACCCATCTTTTTTTTCTCTTTTCGGGGTGTACAGCGGAAGCCGACCGCATTGGCCTTTTATTCTTTTACAGTAGTTTATAAAATTATTTGATGTTGTGTTTAGATTGTGCATTAGAACCACATGCTTTTCATAGTTTCTTTATGACGTTTGAATGTGTGGCCTGGATGCGGTAGGCTTTTAGGAGGAAATTAATTTTTCTACCCCCAATTAAAAACTCATAATTAAAATTTTAAAATAACTCATAACCTCACCATAAAGCTTAGGAATTAAATCAAGATGATAAAATTTTAGCAACCCCTTAGATGGATGAATGAATGTGTAATATCATGCATGTCATATTCTTCCACTCTTGTTAGAGGGCTTCCATCTTTGCCAGAGAATGAAGGCTTAGCCTGTGAGAGCCTTTGATGGAAGAACACCCATTTCTCTCTTGATTTGGCCCATAATCAAGTGCCCATGCATTTAGGTATACAAAATCCCATAGCTTGTGTCAAAATATAGAGTCCAAAAGAATCAAATAAATTTCATAAAATTTGCATTTAACTAAGTCGTGGTTTCATACCACTCATGCTCTAGTCTCTTAGGGGTGAGTTTAAGGACTTAGTTTTCTCTAAATAAACAAATAGCCTAGCCAACTTATAAGGCATAAGACTTGCCTACATGAATTTAAAGCATAGGAGGAGTTAGCTGGCTGCCACTCTAGATGGTAATAAGTCCAATAGTCAGGTGGTTTATTCTTTATTGTGGAGATACACCATATACCCATTTTCTCCTTAGATTTTAGTCGTGCTTTGGTCCTCACAAAAGCTCCCTAGATTTAGGATATTAGGTTGTTGTTTCCCTTTACAAGCATAAATCCTCACCTCTTAGGCATTTTCATAATCTTATGTTGTGGAATTATAAGCCTTAGCAATCTAATAAAATGTCAACTCAAATAATTAACTCTCTTCAATTTCAAAAATATAAAGCCCAACTATAGGGTAGATTGGAATGCTCACTAGGCTTCCTAGTATCATGAGCATTTCCTACTTTCTCCTTTTGAATTCCAAAAATAATTCTTCTCCTTGATCTATCCCATTTGGTTTTCTAAAATAGCCATTCCTTTGATAGTCTTAACCTTAAAAATCTTTGGAGACCCTAATTGTGTACTTTAATCAAGTGTATTCTTAAGAATTCTCATTCCTTACAATGTAATTAACTATAGGGGCTTGCCTCCATAGGGAACTTAATGAACCTGGCTTAAAATAAACCCTACTTTACTTTTTCATGTAAAGTAGGGGAAAGATCTCTGATATATTCGAAGACCCATCTTGCCTTAGGAGTCCTTATTAGGTGATTAGGTCCATTATAGGGTGGTGATTTCTATCTTTCGAGATAGTGCATCATTCCTTAATGATGCACTTGATCACTTCAATAAGAACCTCCTAAGATCTATGTGGTGTCCCATATCTCAAAAATAAACACCTCAAATTTTTCTAGTGACTTTGGTGGGGATAGTTCCTCTCTCCATCTTTAGTAGACAATTATTGTCTCCAAGCATTCATAGTGGACTTATATTTTATATAGGTCCGAGACTATCATTCTTTTCATTGAAACTTAGCTTATTTCATCCTTAAGCAAAGCTTGCCAACATCATTTAGGTTTTAAGACCTCTCTCCATGTAGGTCCTAAAATCCCTATTGGATTCCCCCAATAGGTGAAAATTAAAATTAATCAAACAAAGGAGATGACCAAAATTAAGAACCTCTTCACCATTCTGATGGTGAGGCAAGGTTCATCCCATGAACAATAAGAAAATAAAACCCTTCTACAAAATAGCACATCTTTCCAAAAAGCGCTTTTCAAAATCCACATAATAATAGATCTTTACACAAAATTTGTAAAAAAATTTCAAAAGGCACAAAACACATATAACCAAACCTCGTTTAACAAATCTTATGATTGTTACAAGGAGGTTCCTTTTTAAAATAAAATCAACCATTTTAATGTCTTTTCAAAAGCACATTTTCTTTGGAAATAGCTATCCCCATCCCACACTCAAATTTGTTGGATGGAGATTCTATTTTGAATAAAATCATGATATAAAATTGAAACTCCACTTAGCATACTTCACATGTGCTAGAGTTGAAGTTTCCTCTCTTTAGAAAAGCAATAAACCATACACACATAAAGAGAAGTCAAGACATGTTCGAACCCCCCACCTGACATACCCAAATTTGTCAAATGGTAGTTCCCCTTCCCTTGGAGAAGGTAGAGCAAATTCAATTCTATTTGCATTTGTTTGATAAAACCCCTTCTTGCCAAAGCATTGGACTTCAAAACACATTGGGAGCTCATTTGACATGTCCAAGTATGCCGAATGAGAACCCACTTTTTGAAAATCATAAGAACAAATTGAACACCATTTAACATACTTAAGTTTGTTAAATAAGTTCCTTTTCTTTCAATAACCATAAACACATCTGACTTTCACTTAACATACCAAATTTGTTAAGTGAGGTTTCATTTTCAAAATCATAAACACACTTAACTTTCACTTAACATACCAAATTTGTTAAATGAGAGTTTCATTTTTTAAAAAATCATAAATACATTTAACTTTCACCTAACATACCAAATTTGTTAAGTGAGAGTTTCATTTTTCATAAACACATTTGACTTTCACTTAACATACCAAATTTGTTAGATGAGAGTTTCATTTTCAAAAATCATAAACACATTTAACTTTCACTTAACATACCAAATTTGTTAAGTGAGAGTTTCATTTTCAAAAATCATAAACACATTCAACTTTAACTTAACATACCAAATTTGTTAAGTGAGAGTTTCATTTTCAAAATCATAAACACATTTAACTTTCACTTAACATACCAAATTTGTTAAATGAGAGTTTCATTTTCAAAATCATAAACACATTGGACTTTCACTTAGCATACCAAATTTATTAAGTGAGAGTTTCATTTTCAAAATCATAAGCACATTTGATCATAACATACCAAATTTGTTAAATGAGAGTTTCTTTTCAAAATCATAAACACATTGGATTTTCACTTAGCATACCAAATTTGTTAAGTGAGAGTTTCATTTTCAAAATCATAAGCACATTTGACTTTCTTAACATCATCATTTGACTTTCACTTAACATACCAAATTTGTTAAGTGAGGGTCTCTTTTTCAACACACAATTGATCCCTATTTTAACATACCAAATTTGTTAAATAAGGATCCAATTTTTCATGTCAAACCACACTTGAGCTTTCACTTAACATACCAAATTTATTAAGTGAGAGTCTCATTCTCAAAGAGAAATAAATATAACTCAAACAAATTTGAGCTTTCACTTAACATACCAAATTTATTAAATGGGACTCCCATCTTCAAAGAAAAGCAAATCTATCTCACAATCACATTTTACTTTTACTTAGCATGCCAAATTTGTTAAGCGAAAGTCTCATCATCAAGCACAAATGAAACACATGTGGCCTCCACTTAACATACCAAATTTGTTAAGTAAGAAGCCCCATTTTCAAATCAAAATATCACACAATCAAATCTTAACAAGCAAAAATATTTCAAATACACAATCACAACCTCTTCTTAACATATCCAAATTTTCTAAGTAAAGGTCTTTCAAACTATCAATATTTTCAAACAAGATGCATAAAACACAAATAACTCCAAGAAAATCTCTCATGAAATTTTAGAACCCCACCCAACCTACCTAAATTGGTTTAGTATGGTTTCAAAATTGAAATCAAATGGCAAAGACTCTCCTCAATATCCAAATCTCTCTAATGAACCCCACTTAACATATTATTGAGAGTGGGTTCAAAACTCCAAACTTCTATTACTTGCATGGAATAAATATCAAAGCAAAAATCTGATGCAAGTTATATTTCCACAAATGCGCATATACTCATCAATCTGCAGTTTTTGCAGTTTTTACACATGGCAGCTCAGAAGTATGTATTTACTTTTCCTTTCAGGATGCAGACTGACTTTTCCCACCTCATTCATTTTGGCCGAGGTTTCGAGAGGGCTAGGATCACTTGTGAGGGGACCACCCACAACCGAAGTGTGGTGGCGACGAAGCCGGTCATCCAGGTTGAGATGTCATCTGACTCAGAGTTTCCCTCACTGAAGAGGAAGACTATGGCAGTTCCCGCAACAGTTGTAGTTCTAGTGCCAGTGCACTCAGTGGTTCCCCTTTCTTCCCTAGTACGGGCTAGCACCCACTCATTGGCTCCTTCCAAGGGGAAGGCTACCTTATCTTCAAGGATAGTCTCCCCCACCTACGAGGTTAGGTCTAGTTCTCGTGTTGCCCCTTCTAGTAGGACTTAGCACTGCAACCGGTGCCACAAGATCAAGCGGCATCATGACCGCATAGCCAAGGAGCTAGAGGTAGCTTCCTAGTCTGTAGTAAAGGAGTCACTTAGGATAGTGTCTCCTCTTATCATAGAGAACAAGTTTCACCCCCTCTCTAGTTTTGATGAAGAGGAATACATTAGGAGGATCTCAATTTCACCTCCTCTCAGTTCATTTTGAGGCTCTATCGGTGAAGGTCATATGCCTTAGATTAGTTACGCTCGTTGGTGAGCTTATGGATGATTAGAGTCTAGGGCTCAATTTGATTTATGTTCTGTTATCCCTCACAGTGTAGGTAGACACATCAGATAGGAGAGGGCTAGGGAGGCCTAGTTATCAGTATAGATTACTAGTAGAGAGAGACATAGGTATGCCGATGATGACCTTAGCCCTCATGGACTTTCCCGATTGGCGTGCTACCCACACTGATCATACTGATAGAATTCTACTGACAGGTACTACCCACCATAGGAGAGGAGCTCATGCCCAGAGAAAGCCGGTGTTGCCTTTGCCACACCGATCCACTCCTCACCCACCATCACCTGTTCAAGTCCCGCCATCTACCATGCCTACAAAGGAACAAAAGACAACATCCGGGGAGAAGAAAGACCCATTGGTGATCTATGGCCAAAGGATCCCACTTCATCTACTCCACCGACTGAGGTGAGTGCGAGTTCCCCCACTTGACCTCCTACTTCAGTCTTGGTGAAGATGGAGTGGCGACCCCGTAGCATCGTGGTCGCACCACCATAACTATCATTATCAGAGGCAGTGACAATAGCAGCCGTAGAAGGGGAAGGGATAGTTCTGCAGTCCCCATGGTAGTGGATCTCCCTAGGGACACTACTCCACCCATGAGCAGCCACGAACATGTCTCTTCCAGTAGTCATGACCCTCCCAGAGCTAGCATTCCAGTGATAGATGGTGTTAAGTGTATCTCCGTTAGAGAGCACAACCCTTCCATCAGTCAGCAACGCATATTTGTACCAAGCATAGTTAGATCATCCCATAGAAGAGATTTTGTAACAGTACTTTATAGTGAAAAAGAGCTTCTAGGGAGTGACCGATCAGATTGTAAGGAGGGAAAGGAGAGCTTTAACCCAGATGAGGATGATCTCTCCCTTCATAGAGACCAGCATAGTTAGAATGGTATTGTGGTTGAGGAAGATGACGCTGTCCCAACACCTCCGTCAGTAGCTTAAACAAAAGGATGATTAGATCAATCGGATGGAGAAGAGGATGGAAGACTTGTTAGTATCCCTCCAATCACTTCAAAATTAGGCCTCAGTACTGCAACATATAACGCTAGAGATAGATCATCCTGAGTTAGCATGTCCTAGATCAGCCCAAAAGCACTTCTCCAGTAGATCAGGATAGTGGTAGCTTGCATAGGAAGGTGGTGGACAACACCTCCATGCAAGAAAAGATATCAAGCAGTTGGTGGAACAACAAGTGAAGGATGTGCAAGCCCGAGGTGGCTCATCTATTCCAAAAGGTAGACCCTACCTAGATAAATTTGATGGTGTCCACTATCCTAAGGGTTTTGTGCCACATTCCTTCAAAATTTTGATGGTGGGAACCCTCGATATAGCACACTTCAGGCGTGATGTTGCAATATCGGTGGCAGTGATGCACTGCTATTCCCTCTCTTCGTCAGTAGTTTGATAGGCATCAAATTTGATTGGTAGGCTAAACTATCCAATGGTTCAATGAAGGCATTTGCTGAGTTGGAGCAGCTCTTTATTAAGAGATTTGTTGGAGCTCGGCAAAGGGTAACAGAGAGTGATCTCATTGTAGCTCAACAACACCCTAGTGAGTCCCTTATTGATTACATTCTTAGATGGAGCAATTTAAGTATGAAATGTGAACCACAACTGTCTAAAGAGCATGCCATTGAAATTCTACTTAAGAATATTCATGTCCTGGTCGCCTTCATGCTTAAAGGGTTTACCATTAAGACATTTGAGAAATTAATCAACAAGGCGGCTAGTCTACAAGGAGAGGTCAAACAGTTACCTTTCCAAGACCAGTCAGCCAAGCCCAAACCGCATAAGGCATTTGAGAAAAAGCTAGGGGTAGTCACAATTGACAAAGGTATGCAGCTAGCCAAGGTTCAGTCAGACAGACCTCGAGAACAGCCTCCTCTACCACCTCCTTTGCCACCACCTCAGTCGTCATATTGGCCACCTCAGTTTCCATAATGGCCTCCACCACCATCTGCTCAGCAGTATCCCCATCCACAACATCAGCAGTAGTATCCCAACCCACATCATCAACAACAGTACTCCTATCCACCACCAGGTAGCTATCATTTACCTAGTCTTTCTGATAAATTGAATAAACCTTATTCATTCAAGAGGGAGGTAGTCAGAAAATCTTTAAGAACCTCTTAAAGAAGCCTGATTTTTAGTTACCAGAGCCTAGGAGGCCGAGGATGTGGGCAAGAGTCATGATCCAAACTTTTGCCCTTACCACCGCATGCTAGGTCATGTCTTAGAAGATTGCTTTACCTTTAAGGGTTGGCTTAAGCATAGCTATAAGTTGGGTGCCATTATTATCCCCAAGGAATATTTACTAGAACAACCCTCTAGTTCTATTAGGGTAATCCTTGGGGATACAAGCGATCTTCTCAAGATAAAGGAAGGTTAGGATATCTCCTTATCCCGAACCTCCAAGAAAATCATCTATAAGATCAAAAAGTTACCCTTGCAGATGCCTAAAGCAGCTCAAACCTTCAATTATAAGGAAGGTTTGCAAGTTGCTATGGACAACTTGAAGAAGGTAGATGCCCAACAGCAGTAGTAGTCCACCTTACTTTCCCGGGATAACATAGTAGCTCAACCACCATCCAAGTCCAGCACTCCATCCACCGTTACAGCTACTACTTCTTCCTCCATTAGCTCCTCTATTTCCAGGAGCATTGTATCAATGGACAAGGGCACTAAACCCCTTAGCCCACTTACTTTATTAGATTTCTATCATGTACCTCCATCTAGATTTTATTCCTCTCAAAAACTCTCCAAGTCTACAAAATAATAATGATAACTCTAGTTCTGATCATTCCTTTTCTGATTTGGAAATGGATTTTCCATTCCTGAATCATTTGGGTTTGCCCATTGAGATTGATTCAAAGTCATCCAACTCCGGTGATCCCATAGGAGAAGTTGTAGGTGAACGATAAGGTGTAGAACTTTACTAAATCATTTCACGAAGTCGTTGAATTCAACCTCCATAGTGGCAAAAGTTCTACCTCCTAGGATAGCACCTCAGGATAAGGGTAAACAAGTCATTGGTTCTAGTGATCAAGAAACCCCTTCGCAAGATGCTCCACCCATGGATATGCTTGTGGAGGATCAGCCTAGAGTTGACTACAATGTCCTCACTCACCTAAGAAAGTTACTAGCTAAATTAAGCAAATATGTTGCCCTTGTCTTATCCAAAGAGATGAGGGAGTCATTGATCAAAGCTCATCTTGATCCAGAAATATGCTTAGCTTAGCTATCCTTGGAGAGGAGGCATGTTATTCAAGAGAAGTCCTGGAGTCATTCATTAGATGAAGACCTTCTTTTGGGACAACCCAGCACAACCATCCCTCTCCATCAAGTGGACATGGGCATTCAAGCTCTCGGTATTAGTTGATCAAGGTGCAAGTGAACATTATGAGTCTAAAACCCTTGCACGCTTGAGGATCGATATCTCAAACTTTGAGGAGATCGGATGATGTTGAGAGGATTCAACGAACAAGGTGAGAGAGCTTTAGGCTCCATAGTGTTACCACTAGAGATAGATGATTGGAAGATAGAAGCCAAGTTCTACATAATAGATTCAGATACATCTTTCACTACTTTGCTCGGTAGGCCTTGGATACATGCAAATAACACGATTCCATCTTTTTTGCACTAGTGCATCAAATTTAGAAAAGTGGAATCAGTATTGTGTCAAAGGATACTTGAAGCAATTCTCAATTAGGGAGGTCAAAATATATGAGGACGTAACCTACTATCTTCCTCCAAATAAAAAAAGTTTATTCTTGAGAGCTTGGTGAATGTTCAAAAATAAAAGAAAAGAAATAAAAGAAGAACAAAAAAGAAAGAAAAAAAGAAAAAAAAGAAGAGAAAATGAAAATACAAGTTAGCGAGAATCAAACACCAGGAAGAGGTAGAGTCAGATGTTACATCCCACCCACAGTTTGTTCCTCCATATGAACAAATGGGTAGGATGGCTTGACCCCCACCATATAGAGGAAGTGGTAAATTTAGAGGCAGTTCTAGAGGTGGAAGACCTCCTTGCTGGTGGCCAACCAGTAGGAGCTATATTTCAGCTCACAGAAGTACCCCCGCTATCCACATAGACTTAGAGTCCAGTTTGGAGGATGAGTCTCACGTGGTTAGCACACCAACCAACCCCTCTCAGCGGGACCCTTTGAAGGTGACATTCAAGCTAGACAGTGATGAAGATCAGGCCTCCAAGCAAAGCATGAGTAATTTTGAATCATTATTATGTATGACAGTCAGTCATCAGTTGGAAACTTTAGCTCTAACTTTACTTTTTTCTCAAAAAGTTGAAGGTTTAGTAGTTAAGGAGGCCCCCAAGTCATCCATAGATGTTTGGGACCATCATCCTCAAGTCAGGAAGCAGATGTAGAACTTAAGGATGATTCATATAAAGATTTAATAGAATTACCTTTTGATTGGTACTCCCCTTGTGTTCATAATTTAGCAAAGAAGGGATTAATCCCACATACTTGGTCTAAACATAGGTCAGAGTACTTTGAAAGGCTATGGGGCAATCAAAGTAGACATCCTCAATCAAGACCAGGACTAGGATTCGAAACAGTGGGTCCAGTCGACGATGACAACCATTTCCTAGTCATCATAAATCATTTGGCATCTGATAGGTTCTTCTTAAATCATGCTAACTCTTATGGGGAAATATGCTTAGAAACTTCAGATGATCCAAATGAGTCTAAATTAGAGATGCACCACCAGTTCAAGAAGAGATCGATCAACCATTGATGAACTTAAAGAAATCAACTTGGAACGAAGACAATCCACGCTACATACATCGGTTCTATTGAATGAAAAAGAAACCAATGATTTAGTGAAGCAATTGAGAGTTTAAGGATTTATTTGCATGGTGTTACAAAGAAATGGTCATCTCGACAGCTCCATAAACTTATAGAACCTAATGCTAACCCTATCAAGTGCTCTAGACACGATTAGACATTGAACACTAGGTCACTACTGAAATCAAGAAATTGATCGATGCTAGATTTATTAGGGAAGAAAAATATCCTACTTGGTTGGCCAGTGTCATCCTAGTTAAGAAAAAGAATGGTCAAATTCACATATGCATCAATTTTAGGGATCTAAATAAGGCATGTCATAAGGATGCATTTCCACTTCCTATACCGAATTAATGGTGGACATCCTCATCTCATGCATTCTCCTTTATGGATGGGTCATCTGCTACAACCAAATTAAAATGGCCTAGAGGATGAAAGAAACTACCTTTCAAACCCGATTAGAATATATTGTTATAAGGTCATCTTGACCTCAAAAAATGCTACATACCAGAGCCATGACTCGAATCTTTGATGAACTCATTCATCATCAAGTTGAATGCTACATCGATGATCTTATTATTAAAAGCAAAGAAAAGGAAGGCCGTCTCTTTAACTTGATAGTAGTTTTTGAATCGTTAAGATAATACAACCTCAAAATGAACCCCCTGAAGTGTGCATTCAGAGTAGCTTCAAAATAATTCTTTGGGTTTGTTGTCCGACATCGGGGAATAGAAATTGATCTAAAAAAGATCAAAGAGATATTAGAAATGGCACCCCCTAAAAGCCTAACACAACTAAGATCATTCCAAGGGCGGTTGGCGTATTTAAGATGCTTCATATCCAACCTATCAGGAAGATGGGATGCCATGTTCAAATGGGATGACAAGATGCCTTCAAGACATCAAGCAATATCTAATGACCAATTCCAAGCCCTATCCGGAAAGCCATATTATATATCTGCATTAGATGACTCCTTGGCTTTGTTGGCTCAAACCAATGAAGAAGGGAAGGAGAATACTCTATTATCTCATCATCCTAATCCCTAAAACTATCCACCTATTGAAAAGCACTGCCTAGCTTTAATCTTTGCATCCCAAAAGTTATGACATTACATGCTTTCTCATAAGGTGAACTATATCTCTAGAGTCAATCCACTATAATGTCTCATGACATGGCCAACCTTATCTAGATGGTTGGTGTGTTGGTCCATGACTTTGTCTCAGTTTGATATAACATTCATACTCATGCGTAAAAAGGACAAGCACTTATGGATTTCTTAGGTGCATCCACTCTATTGATTCTCTAATGATGATCTCACGATGAACAAATCATGAACTTAGGGGGTACTAGTGCTCACCACTGGGAGATGTACTTTGATGGTGTAGCTTCCTCTCAAAGAGGAGAAGAACCATAATTTACTATCCTAGAGAACACAGGGGTAGGAATAGTTCTCCTAACTCCAGACCACGATGTGATGAGATTCTCATATCATCTGTCCAATCCATGCACCAACAATGAAGCTGAATATGAGGCTTTGATTATCATTTAGAGTCATTACACTATATCTAGAGTATCAACATCTTTGGGGATTCTCAATTAGTCATCAACCAAATCACTGGGTCTTACGAGGTTCTAAAGCCTAAGCTCCATCATTATCACAAGTATACCATGGAATTATTGTCCCAAATCCCAGATGTTATCATCTACAAGATTCCTTGAGGAGAGAATGTAGTAGTAGATGCATTAGCCAAGCTTGCCAAAGAGTTGGCATGTCCATAACATGAGTCCATTCCAATAAGGGTCCAAAATAGATAAGTCTTATCCTTTATTGATGCTGAACTGATCGAGAGATTCTCTCTTGTGGGGGAGGTTGCCATTGCCAAAAGGATGAGGAGTCAGACTAGGGGAAACCATTCATGGATTATCTACATAATAGCAAACTACCTCAAGAGAAATCACTAGCATGCCAGGTGAAGTAGAGAGCCCTTTCCTATGCTCTAGTGGATGGCACCTTATACTGATGGTCCTTCGATCATATATGGTTACGTTGTCTAGAAAAACATGAAGCTCATAGGATGCGACCGAGGTACACTCAGGTTTATGTGGAGCACACCAATCTGGTCCGAAGATGAAAGCTAAGATCAAGAGACTAGGATACTACTGGCCTTCGATGATCACAGACTACATGGACATAGCTACGAGATGTCACTAATGTTAGGTACATGGTGTGGTCCTACATCAACCACACAACATTCTACATCCTACATTGGCCTCATGGCCATTTGAATGTTGGGGTACTGACATTATGGGTCTGATCGATCCTCCTTCTTCCAAAGGTCATCGATTCATTCTAGCTGCTACTGACTACTTTCCAAGTGAGTAGAGGCAATCCCACTCAGAGAGGTCATAGCTCAGCATGTGCTCCAGATTTTTAGGAACCATATCGTATATATTTTTGCATGCCTTGATAAATTATATCCGTTAATGGTACTACATTCAAGAGCACTAAAATCAACAGCTTTGCTCGAAGACATATCATAGATTGAAGATACTCTACCATCTACTATCCAAGGGTGAATGGCTTAGTAGAAGCCTTCAACAAAACTCTCATCCAAATATTAAAGAAGATACTAGATGATTATAAACAATGATGGCATGGATAGTTAGTTGAAGGCTTGTGGTACCACCACGTAAACTCCAACTCAATCTACCCTTTCTCCTTAGTGTATGGGTTGAAGTTGTTCTACCATTAGAAGTCTAACTCCCATCACTAAGGATAGCCATGTGTAGTAAACTCACAATGGAGCAGAATGCCAAGTTACGGTTGGAAGAGCTCAAAGGTTTAGAGGAGAGATGCCTACGGGCATGCCAGAACCTTGAGTTATACAAAGCCAAGATGATTCAAACTCATAACAAGTTGGTCCGTCCTAGAGCTTTTCAAGTAGGAGAGCTTGTTTTAGTTCTAAGGAGACCAATTATTGCCGAAAGATAGAAGACAAGTTTGAACCCACTTGGGATGCCCTTATGCCATAGAAGGCCCAAAGGAGGATCTTATCAACTCATAAATTGTAAAGGAGAGCACTCGATGCTTCCAATCAATGGGCTCTACTTAAAGAAATACTATCCATAAATCTTGTTTGAAAATAATTATCAATAAAACTTTTTTTCATATCAAATTCCATTTCTTCTGTGTTAGAAATATCTTTTGCTTGTGAATCTACCATGATATATTTAGGATAGGTGTATGAGAACCCAAGAGGCATCCTACCCCTCCACAACACAAACACAAACTACAAAATGATCCTCCCATGCTATTAAGATAGGTGTAAGAGAACCCAAGAGGCATCCTATTTTGATTAGTACAATTAAGTTAGGTGTAAGAGAACCCACACATCCTTTCTTAGTGGACTCACAATTGCCCCTGCGACACCATTTCATCAATTCTTTGACGTGTTTAGGATAGGTATAAGACAACCCAAGAAGCATCCTATTCCCCCTTTCACAACATAAATAAATATATATCTTTTGTCTCAGGCTACTTTGATGTGGGAGCAAGCCCTTTGTGGCACTCACTCATTAGATGCTCTAGGTTGGGTCTATATGCTACCTCGCTAGTATGTCACCCCAGTGGTCACTTGTTGGAGGATGTGAGTCCCCATGCTTTCTTCCTAACTTGACCATTGCAAACCAACGAGCGCCTTGTTAGTATGGTAGATTTCACTTGCCCTAGTGAACTACATCATGTTGACTTTGCTTAAGGAGATGTGAGTCCTTGTGCTTTCTTCTTGAACTAGCCATCATGTACTAACTAGGTTGAGTATATTTGAGGTTTAGGGTAAGTCCCCAGAGGCTCCTTTCCTCTTGACTACATTTGAGTCGATGTAAGTTTGCCAGGGCATTCACTCAGTAGTCTCCCTAGGTCAGATGGCACCTGTCAAGTCGAAGATAGACTATCCCAACAATCAGCTTTAGGAGGATGTGAGTCCCCGAGCTTTCTTCCTAGGCTAATTATCGCAAATTGATGAGCACCTTAGGTGGTTGATGTTCTACCGACAAGTGACTCACTGGTGGATACACCACTCTTGATGTGAGTCCCGTGCTTTCTCCTTGAGTTGGCCACTAAATACCTATTTGATATATGACTAGCCATGTCATCTTCTCCAAAGTGTTGGATTAAGTCTTTAGTGGCCCCATCCCCTACAGGCATTCTATTTGGATCATGTCCTTTGCAGCCCCATTTAGACACTACCTGGGTTACTTTTGGATTGGACAGTCCCTCTTTCCTAGTAGCCACCCCTATGGTTGGAGAATTTGTTCAGCGGATGCACATATTCTCCCTTGATTCAGTAAATCTGAGATAGGTCTAGGCTGATATAAGCTCCTTCTCAGTTTGATCCCTAAACCAACAGGGTCCATGTTAAAATAAACTAAATAAATAAACAAATTAATTTGCTTGTGGATTAAGAATTCAAGCCCCTAATGGCCCCTTTCCCAAGCAGGCATCATATCTTTAGGGTAGTGTCAGTAAAACTCCATATAGGAATTGTCTGACTACTTTGAGTTGAGATAAGTCCTCGGCACACTCTCTAGTTGCCCTTAGGTCGGGTTCAACTTGTTATACACCAAATGATTTACCAGTGTCATCTTTGCTTTGAAAGATATAGTCTATTAGCATTCTTTCCGGCCATGATCATTGCAAACATGGGTAGCCATAGGTCCGATTTATTGCTGGCTCGATCACCCCAATGGTTCCTTATTTTGGAGGATGTGAGTCCTAGCGCTTTCTTCCTAACTTGACCATTGCAAACTGAAAGGCACCCCTAAGGTTGGTTAGTTCTACCTAATGGTTGGTAGACTATCCTTTTGGATTTGTAAACTAAGATAGGTAGGATGATATTAGCTCCTTCTTAGTAGATCCATCGCTTGTGGTTCATCTAAAAAAATTAATTTTAACTATTCTTGAGTCGATGAGTCCATGACATTCACTCAAATAGTCACCCTAGGTCGATTGTGCATTGCCATCAATAGATCACCCCAAGTGTTGATCCCTACTTTGGAAGATGTAAGTCTGCTATGCTTTCTTCATAGATGCAGGTCCTTCCTTTGCAGAAGACTATAGATTTGGATGGGCGTAGTGGGTCCATGACATAATACCTAAATTAAATTAAATTAAATCAATATAAATCAAATTAATCATGGACTACTCTTGGTTAAGGTAAGACCCAGTGGTCTCACTTAGTGGTAAACAGGTCGGATTGATGTGCCATCGACATTACGACTTATCCCTACTTTGGAAGATGTAAGTTATTTATGCTTTTCTAGTAATTGTTGCACAGATGCAACTCTTAGGCAAAATAATCCTACCTTGTTAGACTACCCCTTTGGACTTGTAAATCAGACAGTCAAGGGATTAGCTCCTTGATTGGGTCCATCAGCGAATAGCCCACAACATAACACACCAAATTAAATTAAATCAATTCAAATCAATATAAATCAAATTAATCATCAAAATTACTCTTGAGTTGAGGTAAGACCCCAAATAACACTCACTTAGCCTTGGGTAGGGTCATTTGTTACACCATGACATATCACCCCAACTGATCCTACTTTGGAAGATATAAGTCTCTTGCCATCTTCTAATACGGTCATTGCACGAATGAAACCCTTCGGATAGTCTACCTTATGGCAGGTATTTGGACTTATAAATCTACCTTTTGGGTCTAGGTATAGATCACTTTCATTGTTTGTTGCAATCTTCTGGATGTTGTTGATCATTCTAGTCAACGTAGATATGTGTAGTGTGTCTTGTTAGTTACACCACACCTATTGGGGGTCCTTTTGTTGACCTCAATTTTAGAGTGAGTTCTTAACCTCCTCTTCTTAGACTTAGGACTCTTCTAGACACTAAGAACTCCTTGGTCAAAAATCTAGTGATTAGGTGAACACTTAACCAAGCCTAGAGACTTAGAAATTATTATAGATTAGGTATACCTTGGGGCTTAAATTACCTATCCATCGCCTAAACCCATCTAGATTTCTCAAATCAAGCCCATTCAATTCTCAACCAAATCTCAAATTCAAATTCAAATTCCAAATCTAATTTCAAAATTTGACTTGACCCAAAATCAAATTCAAATCCTAAGACCCTTCAAATATGAACCACATTCATAAGCTTAGCCAAAATGACCTTAGATCAAATCAAACTCAATTGATCTCTTTATAAATATTATTCCTTCATTTATATTCACAAATATAAATGAAATCCAAATTCAAATGACAAATCAAACTCAATCCAAACCCTTTAAGCCAATTCTTTGGACTTAGCCAAGATCAAGTCAAAACCTGAATTTCTCTTGGGTCAATCATTCATTCAATTATCTACCCAAATATAAATGAAACCATCATCAAATCAAATCAACCAACCCAAGTCAAACCCAACAGCCATTTTGACTTGAAAAGAATGAGCAAAATCCTTAGACTCCAAATTGATGGCTTGAATTTATATTTCAATCTAGCTCATATATAAGTTCAACTATCGAATCAAACCAAAACCAAACTAATAGACCCACTTAGGTCAATTTGAGCCAACTTCCAATCCAAAATTGGATTAAACCAAATCACCAAAACCTTCACCATGATTGTTGATCACCTGAATGATCAATTGTAATCAATTGGGTCAAACCAAGTCAATTAGTCATTTGACCAAGTCAACCCTTAATAAATAAAACTAACTCATCCTACATAAATTGATTGAAACCAATGATTTGAATCAACCCAAAATCAATATTTAAATATGACTTGAGCAATTAAGTCAAACCAAGACCAATTATCCATTTGATCCAAATTGACCTAAATTGGCTTAAAGGACCAAATCTGGTCAAATCATGATCTAACACAAATTGATTACAAACAATGGCTCAATTGCATTCCAAATTGATTATTGAACTTAACCAAAACCATAATTAAACCCAATTTGATCAATCGAACCCAATTGGTCAACAGACCCACACCCAAATTTTAAATGGTCAATTTGGCCTAAATCAAATTAAATCAAATTAATTCAAACCAAGACCACATTCATCTTCAATTAGCCAATTGATGAATCAACCCATAACCAAGCTAATTTGGCCAATTTTGGTCAAATTGATCAACTTGACCAATATGACCCATATGATAAATTAAGCCAAATCCTTGAAACCAATGACCCATTGGCTGATGAAACCCACCAAACCCATTTGGAATCAAAAAAATCAACCCATCCATTTAAATCCCTCATGGATCTTCCCCACATGATTCCATCCAACCTCATTTAATTATCTCACGCACTTAAATTCTCCAACATTTGCATTGAATAGAGTGATCATATGGCAACAAGAGGACTTTGAGCAAAAATCCAAAGTCCTCAATCAATCCATCTTCCATCTAACCACTAAGCAATATGGCAATCAATTTGGAGCAAAAAAGTTCAAAAGAATGGATTTTCGCCATTATAAAAGATGAAATAAGGCTTTAGATCTCTTATTCCCATATTAAAAGCTCCCCAAAAGCAAAAAGGAACCCATCCCCCACCTCTTTGAGCCATTTTTGAGCTTAAAAACACAAATATTTATTTTTTTGATGAGGAAATGTAAATATCATAGAATGACATTAAGGAAGGGTTAAAGATCATTCCAAAGATTCCTCACATACTTAGAGTTCATTGGATCTTCTTCGAAACCATCCATTAAATTTTGCCAAATTTAGCACCTTAGATTTCTTGCATTTTGTGTTAATTTTCTTGCAATTTTAGAATTTCCCTAGATAATTTTGCATTTTACTATAAATCATCTCAATAAAAAATTAGATTTTTTGGTGATCGATAAAAATGAGTCCATTTAAAGTTTTAACTTAGAAAACCCTATTTTTCCCTTTAAAAGTCTACTTTTACTATTCACCATCCGACGACATCGATCAAGCTTGATCGGATGGCTAATCACGTGGATCAATTCCTTCCGCATGATATGATCAGACCATCGAAATGGTTCACTCGATTGATGGTTTCGCACATCACTTTCTTCCGCTATCATAAATTTAGATCACGATCTCTAGAGTGAATCGAAATTACTAGGCCGTTGATTGGTCTTTCTTGATGTCGACTTTTTTTTTTAAAAAATTAATTTAAATTACCTAAAACTTAAATGATACAAAATAAAATACTTAACCAAACATTTCAAACAAAGGTTCGTTGGATTTGTCTTTAAAGAGAAATCCAACAAAGTCAAAATTCTAAATTTATCTAAGTATTTTGAGTTTAATTTGAGTTTTAGTGAAAATAAAATTTCATTAATTAAACCAAAAATATATATGATTAAGTTTAAATTTTGAGATTGAAATTAAAGTTAA
The DNA here is from genome assembly GCA_021442155.1 of Cymbidium sinense. Classification (NCBI taxonomy): domain Eukaryota; kingdom Viridiplantae; phylum Streptophyta; class Magnoliopsida; order Asparagales; family Orchidaceae; genus Cymbidium; species Cymbidium sinense. Next base: position 58,035,907 of record CM038220.1, on the reverse strand, counting down.
AACAAACCAATAGAAATTTCAAGTGAAAAGGACTTCTAATAGGGAGAAATTAAATTTTGAAGTTTAGATTGCCCATTTTAATAAAATAAATCAAATAAAAATTAGAAATTTAGAAAATCTTCAAAATGGCTTAAATCACTTCAATTGACATCTAGACTCTTACAAAATAATGTGATCTTTTGAATCTAATGAACTCCAAACAAACACTTAAGAGTAGAGTTTAATCAATTAAGAGTTAATTAAAACACTAAAATAATTTAAATATCAAATAAAAATTAAAATGAAGTACACTAAACAATCATTAATCAAATCTCAAATCAAAAATATCATTCTTAGAAAATTAAATTAAACATGATTAAACCATTTAAATCAATAAAACTCAATTAAATGATTAAATCTTAAATCAAACTTAAAATTCAACAAATCTAGGAAACTTTAACATGGGTTAACTAGTATAACTAAACTACACTAAGCATGGAGTCTTAATCATATGAAACTCCTTAATGAATATAAATAAACTAAAACTAATTAATCATTAAATAAACTAAAATCAATTTGATTAACAAAACCAAGTCAACATAATCATTTAATATTAATCAAATTAAAAAATAAAGTTAAAGTAAACTTAATTAACATATGATTAAATCACATCCATTTGGAATAAGATAATTAATTAACCATTAAATATTTCAACCTAAGAATTCAAACTGTTAATGAAATCAAACAAACATAATAAATGAATCAAATCAAATAAAACTCTAATCATAAATAATTAAACTTAATTGAAATGAAATAAACAATTAATTCACTTAGTGGCAATGATGGTAATAACAATAATCCTTTAATCAAACAATGATGGAAATTATCATTAAACTCTAATTAAACAAACCCTTAATTAATCTAATGATTTAAAATTTAATTACACTTAATCAAACTTAATTGGTTAAACATCTAATGCAAACTTAATGAATTAATCCATCATCTTAATTAATCAAATTAATTTAAATAAGTTACATTAAAGCTAACTCTAAAATTAAGCTTAAATCAAACCTAATTAAATTTAACAATTAATCACACAAGTAAGCTAATTAAGTTAATCAAATTAATCATATTAAACTAGCTTGTCAAACATAATCAAAATGAAATTAAATACTAATCAAAACCCAAATTAAACCTAAATCATTAAGTCATTAATTGCATCATTAAAATTAAATAAATCTTTATTTAATTTAATAATTAACTTAAACACTCCTTAATTAAACTAATTACCCTTAAGCTAATCCAATTGAATAAACTAATTAATGCAAACTTAATAAATTAATCCACCATCTTAATAAATCAAATTTACTTTATAAATCATATTAATTAAATCAAACACTTAATTCTACTAATTAATTTGATCACATCTTAAGTAAACTAATTAAAATCAATCAAAATAATCATATTAAACTTAAATTTAATCAAACATAATTGCAATTAAATACCAATAAATTCTTAATTTAAACTTAAATCATTAAGTCATTAATTACATCATTAACCAAAATATGAAATCAAAAAAAAAATTAACAAATCTTTACTTAATTTAATAATTGATCACACCTCTTAAATAAGCTAATTATGTTAATTTTAATCATATTAAACTTAAGCTTAATTTAACATAAATTTGAACATAATCAAAATGAAATTAAATGTCAATCAAATCCTAAATAAGTCATTAATTACATCATCAACCTAAACAAATATGAAACTAAATTAAAAATTAAACAAACCCATATTTAATTTAATAATTAAGCTAAACACACTTCTTAAATTAAATAAACACATTGAACCTAAAGCCCATAGACTAATAAAATCAAATAAAATCAAATTAAATTAAATTAATTAAAGACTCTCAATTTAATATGCAATCAAATCAAATCTCATTCAACCTACTTAAATAAGATAAACTAATTAACTATCCAATGTATGAAATCAAAATGCAAACCAAACTTTGATAAACATGACAAATGGATGAGATTAAAAAAAAATCCTAATTACAAGGAATAAAACTAAATTAAAATCAAAATAAAAATCTCAATAAATCTAATCTGATCAAACTACAAATGAATGAACCATAATCAAATCAAATAAACATAAGTTAAGTCACATAACTATAATCAAAGAAAAGAATTAGATATTAATTTAAAGGATATTGAATTATCAAGATTTAATTAAACCAAAACATTTAATCTAAAATAAATCATGAATTTAAACAAACTTAAACTTCATTAGATCAAGGATATTGAATTATCAAGATTTAATTAAATTAAAACATCTAATCTAAAATTAATTAATCAAAAACACATGAATTTAAACAAACTTAAACTTCATTAGATATTAAGGATATTAAATTATCAAGATGTAATTAAATCAACACATTTAATCCAAAATTAATCAATTAAATACATGAAGCTTAAACAAACTCAAATTCTAAATTCTAAATCAAATCAAAAATCAAATCAAATGAATTATACAAATTCAAATGGGATTAAGATACATAAGGACCTTAGTTGACTCTTTAGGGAGTTAGGATGTAGAATAGGATGAGTTCTACAAATGGAATTCATTCTACTCTTCATTCTTGAAAACTTAAACATCACTCTAACCAAATAAAAAAATGAAATAAAAATAAAAAAATAAATTATTAAATCATTTAAATTGAAATCACCCAAGGTAAAATTTAAACAAAATTTAAACTCCAAATTGAAACTTAAACTAAAGAAGTCTAGTAAAGTCTTGCCACACAAGCGTTAAGCACACACATTAAAATACTAAGTCACCACTTCTAGTGCTAAGTTAGGGCGTTGTATGTATGATGTTGTATTTTATTTTGTGATGTAATATTTTAGGCTGGATGTTAGGGTGTATGTTTCTGGATGTTAGTGGTTATTAGCTAATCATATTTTCTGAGGGTTATGCTTAAGGGGGTTGTAATAAAATATAAATGCTTTTATGTGCGGGTTGCTTAACCCTAAGCATAACCCATGTTAGGATAGGTGGGCTTGGTTACCCATGTGTGGGGTGCTAAGTCCAAATTATTCATATAACTGCTTGGTTTGTATGGTGTATTTAGCTAACATTTATTTTGCAAGTGTAGCTAGATTTATTTTTCTATTTTTAATGTAATTTTGTATTAGGAATTAGGATTAGTGTTATGATGATGGCTACAAGGCTTAGTCCTAGGGGTGCCCTGCCTTTGGAGCAAATCAAATCAAAAGAAAGAGAAGGAAGAAATGAAGAAAAGAAGACCCCCATAGAATGTATTATTTTTTTTATAATCTAGGTTGTATAAGGTTAGAGCTTGGCTACCCAATTTTTTTCTCTTTTTGGGGTGTATAGAGAAACCCAATCACTCTAACCTTTTATTCTTTTATGATAGTCTATAAAATTATTTGATGTTGTGTTTAGATTGCGCATTAGAATGACATGCTTTTCATAGTTTCTTTATGACTGATGCTTGAATGTGTGGCCTGGATGCGGTAGGATCTTAGGATGAAATTAATTTTTCTACCCCAATTAACAACTCATAATTAAAAATTTAAAATAACTCATAACCTCACCATAAAGCCTAGGAATTAAATCAAGATGATAAAATTTTTAGCAACCCCTTAGCTGGATGAATGAATGTGTAATATCATGCATGTCATATTCTTCCACTCTTGTTAGAGGGGCTTCCATCTTTGAGAGAATGAAGGCTTAACTGAGAGCCTTTGATGGATGAACACCCCTTTCTCTCTTGATTTGGCCCATAATCAAGTTCTCATGCATTTAGGCATACAAAATTCCATAGCTTGTCAAAACAAAAGTCCAAAAGAATTGAATAAATTTGATAAAATTTATTAGATTAAGTCATGGATTCATACAACTCATGCTCTAGTCTCTTAGGGTGAGTTTAAGGACTTAGTTTCTCTCTAAATAAATTACGCTTTCCATCTTGCAAAGCATAAGACTTTCTACTAATTTAAAGTGTAGGAAGTTTGGTTTCTCAGAGGCATAATAATTAATGGTGGTTTATTCTCTTATGGAGATACACCATATACCCATTTTTGCCTTAGATTTTGGTCATGCTTTCATCCTTGCAAAAGCTTCCTAGATTTAGGATCTAAGGTTGTTGTTTTCCTTTGCGGGCTACAAGCATAAATCCCCACCTCTTAGGCATTTCCATAGTCTTATGTTGTGGAATTATAAGCACTAATAATCAAATAAAATGTCAACTCAAAATAATTAACTTACTTCAATTTCAAAATATAAAACCCAACTATAGGGTAGATTGGAATGCTCACTAGCTTCCTAGTATCATGAGCATTTCTACTTTCTCCCTTTGGATTCCAAAATAAGTCTTCTCCTTGATCTATCTCATTTGATTTTCTAAAATAGCAATGCTTGATAGTCTTAACCTTGAAATCTTTGGAGACCATAATTGTCTACTTTAATCGAGAGTATTCTTAAATAATTCACATTCCTTAGGATGTAATTAACTATGGGGGCATGCCTCCATAGGGAACTTAAAGAACCCACCTTAAAATAAATCTACTTTACTTTTTCATGTAAAGTAGGGGAAAGATCTCTGGTATATTCAAAGACCCATCTTGCCTTAGGAGTCATTATTAGGTGATTAGGTCCATTATAGGGTGGTGATTTCTATCTTTTGAGATAGTGCATCATTCCTTAATGTCATATTCGATCACTTCAATAAGTACCACCTAAGATTTGTGTGGTGTACCATATCTCAAAAATAAACACCACATAAGGGTTATAAATCGATTGGTTTATGTTTTTGAAGATGAAATGAGATTGATCAAAAAGGGAGTTATTATCGAAGCCAAAATGGAAGATAAGAGGAAATGCTCGTGATGCTAGGAAACCTAGTGAGCATCTCAAATTTTCTTGAAATTGGGCTTTACATTTTGGAAATTGATTTAGTTTGTTTGAGTTTCATTTTTAGGATTCCTTAACACAAGATTAAGGAAATACCTAGGAGGTGAGGAATTATGCTTATGACCCACAAAGGGAGTAAGAGCTAAATCTAGCTTTGGTGAGAATGGAAACCTAAATCTAAGGCAAAAATGGGAAATCGATTTGCCATGAGAGGACAAACCACCGATAGCTTGAACTTACAACAGGGGTGGTGCCAACTAACTCCTCTATGATTTTAAATACTTGTAAGCAAGTCTTTATGCTTATGCAAGATAGCTAGATTATTATTTAGAAGAGACTAAATCCTTAAACTCACTCCCTAAAGAGACTAGATTAGGTAAAGGGACATGCTTCAATTGACCTAAATCTAATGCATCTCAAATTTAATTTTATTTCCATTTTGGACAATTATTTTGACTCAGGCTAATAGAATTTTTATGACTAATGCATGAGAAATTATATTATTGGCCAAAATCAACGAGAAGGTAGGAGGTGAGTTTCCACCACGGTCAAGGTTGTTCTCGGCAAAGGTGGAAGCCCTCAATCAAGAGTGAAATAAGATGCATTTGTGCATGATATTATAAAGAAATGCTCATCCATAAGGGTTTGCTAATTCTTTTATCTTGATATTAATCTAAGCTTTAGGTGAGGTTATGAGTTATTTAATTTTATTTTGAGTTGTTAAGTTGGGTAAAAGATTTATTTTTCCCTAAGAGCCTAATCCACATCTAGGTTATTCATAAAGCAAAGAAGAAACTGGAAAAGCATGTCACTTAATGCAAAAGCTAAATAAATCATCAAATAATTTATAAAGCTAATAAAAGAATAAATGGTCTTGGTCACCACCGCACAAACCAAAATATCAAATATGGGTGACGAGCTCTACCATTATACAACTGATTAAATGAATTGAATTACAATTTAAGCAAAGGAATTCATTGATATGGGGTCTTCGCTTTATTCTTCTTTATTCTTTCTTCTTTCTTTCTTATTCTTCTTTCTTCTTTTCTTCTTTAGTTTCTCCTTTGGATGGTTGGAAGGTGGATGCTCCAATCACATGTTGCATAAGATGGGCTCTTATGACCAATGCTCATCCTAATCTCCATAACAAATCATTCCAAAATCATAAATATACAAATTTTTTACATGAAAAGGAAAAGGGAAATCTAACTAAAACCTACAAAATAAAGGTTAGTTAAATCACACTATACAAATCCCAAGCATGTATATTGGACTTATCACCCCACACATGGGTGACTAAGTTCACCTGGCCTATGGATTATGCTTAGGGGTATAAGCACACAAGCAAGCATTTATATTTTTTTTTTATAATATCACCCCTTAAGCACAATCCTTTCGAGAAAAAATAGTTAGACTAAGCATGTCCTACCATTCATTCTGAACACACCCTAACATTCAATCTAAAACATTCATCACAAAACAAAACATAACATCAAACCATACTAACTAAAGCTAGAAGTGGTGACTTAGGCTAATGTGCTTTGAAGGTTTGTGTGGTATGCTTAACTGACTTTAGGTTCAAGTTTTCTAAGTGTGAAGGACATGTTCAACTTAGGAGGGTTTCATTTAAGTTGTTTAAATATTTTGGTTTGGTTTTATTTCATGTTTTAATTTGGTTTGAGTGAAACTTACAATTAATTACTAAGTTATGAAGAGAGGGAAGAGAGAGAACTTCTCTTTCCTTCCCTAATCCTTAAGTAATTTCAAAGGTAGGTTCATGTTTTAGTTTCATTTAGTTGAATGTTTTGATTACATCTTTTAATCAATCCTAAGTTTAGACAAACTCTAAACAAACCTATTCAAAAGGAAAGGCATTTTAAGATTAAATAAAATGAATCAAAATTCACATAATACACATTACTTCAATTCTTTTCCCAACATATATAACATGCATATGGATGGATCTAAGCATATCTATATATGCAAATGAGTGTAGTTAACACACTTTATGATGGATGCTAAGTAATTCATTTAAGAAAATTTAGAAGTTGAATATGCATGATTTGTTAAGTAGAAAAGGTTTTCCTTATCCAAAATTTTACATACATACATGAAAGTAAGAAAGGCATAAGTGAGTACAATGTGTTGTTGTGTAAGGTAAGTACTAGCCTCAACCTCATGGTTGTCCAGACTAATATATCACTTTCCTTAAGTACAAACATGTATATAAAAGAAATGAAAAGGGGGAAGGAATATGCAAAAGTTATTTAACAGATTCCTTTTTGTTTATGCAATTTATTCATGAGAGTATAGGCAATCCTTCTTAGATGATAGCATAGAGATGAATAGGGTATGATATTAAGTAAGTGTTGGGTTCTTTCCAAATGAACCTTACATCTTACTAACTCTATTCAAAACTATGCTAACATGAGGAAGAAATAGAGCCTATGCTAAACATGCTTTATAATCCATCACATGGAAGCTTATAATTAAAATATGAGTAACACACTTTCAGATTTGATATTTAATTTATGAGTTTTGAAAATATTTTGGATTTAGTTGTGATAATAGCCACTCATATTTTACTTTAGCCAACACATGCACATTTGACATAAAGTAAACAATTTTTATTTTAAAATTTGAAACATGAAATTATGAATGCATGAATCATATGGCATACAACTTAACATGTTGGGAAAGATCCAGTCTTGAAAACATATGAACAAACTCACTTTACTTAAATCCTAAAGACATTCTTAAGGAAGAAGAAAATTTAGAATAAATCAAGTGAATTTCAAAATGATTTTTGTTTAGTTTGAATATGATTTAATTTTGAAAAGGTGAGATGAGTTTGATATTCTAACCTATTCCACATGTATTTTATATTTTGTTTAATTTTAGATAATTAAATCCATTTTTAAGCATTGATTAGGTTAAGGTATGCATTAAGTGCCTTAATTAACTCATACATACAACACCTTAGAAAAATTAACTAAGTAATTACCAGCCAATGAGATGACATAAAACCCACAAGTAATTTAAATTTACAATTCACCTAATAATAAAAAGGCCTAAATAAATTTGGCTCACAATTAAAAGTTAATTAAGCTAAGGGGTTTAGCTTAATTACTTTTAAAACACCCCTTCACACTTATGAAAGGGGTTTTAATTTCCTTAATTAGACTTAAGTTATTAAACATATAAACATCTACCTAAGATAGATTAATTAAGTTCTAGAATTTTTAGAATTTTTGAAAATTGTTTAAGGGGGTGATTAATGAGTTAACTCTTAATTAAGAGGGGATTAAGGAGAGAAAAAGGGGGTTTAGGGAATAGCATAGGGGAAATGCCCCAAAATTATTCCATAAAACCCTACTCAGATCTAACCCTAATCAAACTTAATCAGGATAAATCCACTAATCACACCTTAATTAGCCTTAATTACATGAAAGGGGTAATTAGAATGAAATAAATTTTCCCAATTAAGCCCTCAATAAATCTCAAGAAATTAGAGTCATAGGTCATCCCCTAAAATGAATCCTAGAAGTTTGAGATCAATTGATGACCTAATTAAAGAATAATTAGCTAATTAAGATTCCCAAAAAAACCCAAATTCAGACTAAAGGGGAATTCAAAATCCATTAAAAATATTTTTGGGAATATTCTAGATGAAATTATCTTTCCGTAGCATTTTTCCTTATATTTTTTGAATTTTCTATGAAGGGTTATGAATTTTAGAAGTTATAGGGATTAATTAGAAATTAATTAGGTAAACAACTAATCCCCATAATCTCACTCATGCACATGGCGGTGGTCGGCCGCGTGTCACGCCATGAGCCACCCATAAATGTCATATCAAGAAGGCGGTTGGCGTTATATCCTTGGTCGTTTGATCAAAGATCAGCGATTAAGGATTCACCCGGTTTAAAATAGATAAAGATTTCTAAAACATGCCAAATAATCTTAGATGTCCATCTAAAAAATGGACAAGAGATGAGCCAAGTTCTTCACGAGGATTAATGGAGGCGTCCATGATCCAAGGGAGATCTGAGCGATCTAGCATGGAATCAAGACTCAACCCACACCATCTAGGCATCATTACCAACCTTTCCAATGGTTGATTTCTCATGCAATGAAAATTCCTTTGAGAAAGGACCCTATCAACTAAGTGGTCAAAAATTACATACCTCGGTGATCCTTCGAGCGATGAGGTAGCTTCTAGTGGAGGCAAGCCTGTTGAAAGTTTGAGCCTTGGGGTTGAGTGGATCTTCCTATGGACCAACACCACTTGATCTCACTTGTGGCTTTGATCTGAGGCTCTCCTTGTGGGAACTCAAATGGATTCTTGGGCAAGTTTGAATTGGTCTTTAGAAGGAGTGTGTAGAAGGTGGATTGAGATCAAGTGTAGAGTTGGAAGTTGGATTGAGCTCCCCATTTTTGCATGCAAAAATTGAGAGAATTAGGAAATCAAATCCTCTCTAGAGACCTTGGGAATGCTACGAGGTGATTGGGTTCTGATCCAGTGTGAGTGTAGTGAATTTTCTTTGAATTAGGGGGAGTATATCTAACCTTATGGCAATCAGACGGCCAACCTATTAGTTTCCATTTGATCAAATTGACCATATGGAGTGAGCTGTTTAGGCTGTTAGATCATTGCACATGGTCGGTTTAATCCCTTGAGTGGAATGCCAACCT